>MU225201.1:2488389-2516470 GCA_018584345.1 Thuja plicata
TGAAGAGGAGCGTTGCATGTTGTTGTTGAGTTCTTTGCCTGATTCGTGGGACCATCTTGTGATGGCCATTGGAAGTACGACTACTCAGTTTAAAATGGATGAAGTAGTTTCCGCACTTCTGTCGGAGAAGATGCGGAGGAGATCTTCTGAGGTGGCTAAGGAGGCTCTTGTTGTTCGAGACCAATCGAAGGACAACGGCAAGAAGAAATGCAAAGCGAAGTGCTGGAATTGCGGGCAGACTGGTCGTATCTGAAAGGATTGCAAAGAGAAGAAGAAAAAGAAGAAAGTGGAGAGTTCTTCTGATTCTGAGTCTTCTGATAGTGACGGTAAAGATGCCAGCGGTGCTGCTTTGGCTAATCAGTCATTTGATGATGATTGGTTGGAATAATTCAATCTTCATGTGAAAGATGGTGGTCACGATGCCATGTGTGACTCGACACTACAGTACGGTAGGAGTTGTTGGCAGTGACGTAGGTGCCATGTGTGACTCGTCACCACAGTTCAGTGGGATTTGTTGGCACTGATGTAGCGAATGATCTTCATCAGTATTGTAGATGGTGGAAGGTGTGAAATCCTGATGTGGCAGAAGGATTTTTTCACATTTGCTGAAGTATTGTTTGGAAATGTTTATCTTCATGTGACTGAAGATGTTGACATCTTGTGGGCTCAATGGGGTCCTCGGTAAAGGTGTGGATTCTGCTTTCATGTTAACCATGTTGAGGAACTCCGTACTTCATCAAGTGGGAGATTGTTGGAATAATGAATTAGGTGTTTGCACCGTACGGCAGAAAGTCACCGTACGGTGAAGAGAATGAAAAGAGGAGTTCCCGTACGGCAAGGAGACTCTTGTACGGTGAAGGCTGGAGGTACGGTGGAGTGATGCCATACGGTTGAAGTGTGGCGAAGGCTGGAGGTAAAAGGTCACCTGGAGGTAAAAGGTCACCCGATGGATGTAATCATCCGACGGAGGTAAAAGGTCACCCAACGGAGGTAATCATCCGATGGAGGTAAAAGGTCACCCGACGGAGGTAAAGGTCACCCGACGGAGGCAAAAGTGTCGAAGGGAGTGTCCAAGGCGAAGGGAGTGACCCGATGCTGAAGGGACCGTCGACTGGAGGAGTGCCAAGGATGCTAGTAACCATTTCATGGAGCGACAGTTGTTCTACCGAATTCTATAACAAATCACAGAGTGTATAGATGTATGTGGGATTCGTTAGAAATGGAGTGCTGGATGGGTGAAGTGTGAGGTTGATTGTAACAACAATCTGAGTCTGTGAGCCTGTGCAAGAATCCGTTGTTCATTGTATGTAATATTGATTACTGTAATACAAAGAGTTGGTTGGAATCTTGTGTGGTGGGTTTTTACCTGAAAGGGTTTCCCACGTTAAATCTGGTCTCATGCATTTATCTTTTGTGCATTATTGTGTTTTCTTTGTTCTTTGCTTTCCTATGCATCTCAGTAATTTGAACTTTATATTATTTCTCCTATAAATTGACATTTAGAAAGCGGTTCTGCAAGTAGTTTTCCTAACACCACTTTCAGGTAGATTGTGTGACGAAATTGAGGTTGATGTTGCAGAAAGTATATTGTTTGCCCTTCTAACATTAGCTAAATTGCGTTATGTCAATAGAATGCCGGGTCGGGCACAGATTTCAGCTAAGTCTCAGGACAGGCAACTGGTGAAATGGAAGGACAGTTGTCTGGTTTGGCACAACAGAATGGGAGCAGTTTAGCTTCACAAGCATCAAACCATGGGGGTATTCAAAAGTCGTGGCACTCAAACATTGATGTTCATGGAGTGCGGCGACATATTGTGGAAACAATGTAAGTGATCAAAGTCCCCAGTACTTGAGAACAAGAACAGAAAACGTTTTTTGGTATGTTACTGCTGTATAGTAAATAATAAATAATTAAACATATTCTGTTACTAATTGTATCTTGAATCGGTAAGGGGACAACAGTATTTATAGTATAACCGATGGATCCCACTTGATGTTGTTATTAGCACTTGTTTTAAGTTATTTCCTTTAATTAAGGTAAATATTAAATTTAAAAGAAACTTCAATTTTTTACCTAAAATGAAAATGACTGTCTCCTGGTTTAAATTACTCGGTCTTGAACTGTTTTACCTAATGGATTAATTGCAATATGATAGAAAAATTACATAGACTGTCCTATAACATCAAATGGGCTGAGAGTAGTTTTCCCTATGACTGTCCTGTGATACAGGTAGAAAGGTCGTCATTTGAATTATTTATCTTTGGTCTTTGTGTGTTTTTAACTGTTTGATTTTGCTACTGATGCCTTTGTTGTTGTTTAAATTTACCTCACTGAAACCCATATTCACATAATTTGGTCTTATTGTTGGACTAATTAGGATTTATTGACATCAAAATATTAGGTGGGTTTATCTCTGATCGTGCAAAATTGAAACTTTTTTGTGACACATTTTACGTGCGGGAGTAAAATTGAATGTTTAAATTAATATTTCAAATGAACTCCAATCTTTGTGAAATTTAAAATGGAAGCATTTGATCAATCCTCCGTTTAACTAATATGATAATAATATTTTGTTATCCTAATTCATATTGTTAATCTGTGGATTCTGATTCTTCTACCTTGTTAATACTTTTTGGTTTGTCTCTCAAGTCTTTTCATTTCACTGCAAAGACTTCAAATTTCTCGATCATAATGATGCACTATCTTATTGTGTAATTTTTCCTTCTGCACTTTTAATTGTTCCTTAATAGCCTTCTTATTTTCCATTGATTATGTTTTATAGTTCTTCTTTTTCTGTTTATACTTATTCCATCATATTATTTTTCTAATGATTCTTGTTTTGAATTGTTCAACCTTGTGGTCATGGTTTGTTCATTAAGACTTTATTTTAGTCTCATTGTTTTTATTATTTTGATTCTACCTTTGTGAGCTTTTTTTTGAAGAACTTTTTCTCTTTCAATGAATTACCTTCAGAAGAAAAGGGGAATTTTGAAATAGACAAGAAGGGATGACTAAGGCTACAGATGTCGATTTAGAAGACTGTGTTAATCATTGCTGGCAATAATGTTGTCTCGTCAAATACTGTGAAATAATGTTGTCTCTGCCAATAATATATAAAATTTAATAAAAAAAATCAACATATAATAACAGATTCTTCTGTTCACCTCAACAAAATTTTGCTTTTTTGAGCCAAGATAATCAAATTAATCTTCCTGTAAAGAAAAATGTTGTAAATTATAGCCGCTTCCGCAAAACCTCAGTGGTTGTAAAAAATCTAAATTTAAGTGGTAGGATTCTTGAACCATGCTTTTTCACCAAATAATTGGGGTTTGGTATAATTCATTCAATAAAGAAGATCATACTTTATCTTGGGTAGTTTCAAATACTTATTTAAAAAACATTTGGGCTTTCTATTTAATTCTCCTTGTTTTTTGGTTTTATCAGATTCCAAACTTTTCAGCAGTGCGCAATTACTCCAGAGTGGCAAAGACGGTTGCCGAATTTGGTGAAGCTTCTAGAGGAAGATCTATTCAATGGCTCTGTTTCAAAGGTGTTTACATATATACACTAGTTGTGATCAGTTTTTCAATTCTCTTGTGTAGTTGTTAACTTAGGATTCAAATCTTGTTTTTTCAATCTTGTTGCAAGTCATTTTGTTGTTTTATGAATATCATTTACATAGTGAAAGTGAGGCTGGTTGCAAGATTACTTCGATTTGTACGCATATTTGGTAGTTCAAATATATAATTCTTATTTTCATAAGCAGTGTTTTGTTATTTGAACCAAAATTTCTCAGGTTGTCGAGCTGAAGTTTCTCAGACAGCCTCTGAATTATTTACTTGTCTTGAGGAAAATCTTTTCTTTTTTCTTTACTTGTTTTGAGGGGAATCTTTTCTTTTCTTTTTTGTCAGGAAGAATAGAAGGGTTACACTTTGTCAAAGAAGATATTGATGATTCGTAGGTACTTGATTTGTTTTGAGTTATATTTGTTATATTTCATTTTGTAGCTTTAGATATAATGGCTTACAAGCTAAAGGATTGTTTAACTAAGTTTTGTTGTTAGACCTGATGTAGTTTTGATTTGATAAAAGGTTGCTGTAGGCCAAGAATAAGGCTTTATCTTCCTAAAGTTGCTGCAGGTCAAGAATAATTCTTTGTATACTTTTAAGTCAATTTGATAGTATGATGTAAGTTTTGTAAGCTGCAACACGGGATATAAAGGGATGGTTGTATGTATAGTTCTCAAAGCTATTATAAACACTAATGTGTTTTGACTCAACGGATTTCATAGCAAAAGTTTTATATCACCATGTGGATTGAGCGAGGACCCAATCTCAGGAAGGGTTGGTGATCTTTTCTTGCTCTTAATTTCAATTCATTTTTCTTTTGGTTTTATTTCATGTAATTGCCGCAGAACTATAATTTGTAGGAATTTTGATTATAAAGTGTGAATTTATAGACTGATTTCCATACATGGGATATGATAGCAATGGTTTATAATTTGCGTTGATCTATATTAAACTTAGCTAATTATAGAATAAATTCTGACAATATCATAGTCTATTTGTTGAGTACTTTTATGTTGAGTTGTCTGCAACAAATTATTGTTTCTGTAGTACCCTATTCCTGTATCTGCACACAGTTCCTGTAGTAGGATTATAACAATTCTTATGAAAACATTTTAGTCATCATAATTCATTTGCGAAACTAAGTTTTGTTTCATTTCATTCAATTTATTACCTGCAACACTTGAACAAACAGCCACTACATCTTTCACAAATTTATTAGCCACATTACCTGAACGCTTATCATCATCAACTCATATTAGTTGAATTCATTAGTCTCGGTTTTATCCCAACAATCTGTGCATCAGATAATGATATTTCCACAGCCAATGGTCCGGGCACCAGTAATGTAGTGCATATCACAATTGGAAACATGCTTCCAAATAGCAATGTTATTACTAGCATAGTGCATGGTAACTCATTATTCGCAGGTGATGGCTGCACAAGTAAAATGGTGCCAACTCCTAGCCTTGCGGGCAATATCTTTTGACATGGTGGTGACAATATCTGTTGCCTGCTAGGACAGTTGAACAATACATTTCATTTCAGCAGAAGCCGCAACAACCGTGCCAGCAGAATGTGGAACCTCAAGTTCAGCACCATCAACAGCATCATCAAAATGAATAAAGTAAAACATCAACAATAAACATATTTCAAAAACTGAAGAGGTACAGTTTATATAGTCTACTGTTAGAAACATTTGCTGTTGTACCAAAAGCTTGAACTATCAATGTCACGAATCTTCAAGGACGTGCTGACCACCAAGTCAACAATCTCTCTTTCAGCACCGACTGAGCCTTCAGCACCCACTGAAGGGAAACTTGAACCTGTGACCCAAGACTCTGATACCAATTGTTAGAAGCATTTATCATTGCACCCGAATTGGCAACTTAGTAAGATTCATCTAATCTTCAGCTGTTGTGACCACTCTCCCAAACCTACATTAGCAGCAGGTATCATCACCAGAGGAACAACAAATCCAGTCACGGAATGGTTCAAATAGCTTTCCCACAGAGCGAAGGACAGAAGCTGATTTGCAAAGCTTGCAAGAGTCACAGTCTCAGGAGAAACTAGGTTAATTATTTGATAAATATCCAATAGTTAATTTGATTTCATCTCAATCCAAATAAATGCACTCTGTGGCCCATCCTTGAGCACATTAATTTCTAAATTTCAGTTGTGGAATCGATTGGCAACTTACCAAGGATTTCCTTGATTTTCTTTATAAACCTATACACCGTAATGAATCTAAGGGACAAATTTGATTTGATGTGTGTTAGATATGATCCCTGCCATTAATTTGATTTGATAGAGATTGGAGATTAGTAGTGTCAATGAATTGTGTAAAACGTGCAACATTAGTCAGTTTTACACAAAAGTGATGAAATTAAGATAATAATGCATGTCAATCTATAAAAGTGCATAAGATTAATTGTTATTTTTAAAGTATTAATAATTTTCAGTTGTTAAGGCATTTTTTATTTCATTTAGAGTCTGTTTTTGTAATTTGTTTTGTCTTGGTTTTATCGTACATTTTTTTTTTTCCAGTTTTAAGTATTTGCAATATTCTAAAAGAGTGCATAGGACATTTAGTCAAAGATTTAACGTGTTCTATTTTCGGAATGCATAGCTAAAAATAACTAAATTTAAGACTTTCATGGTGTCTACTTTTATTTTGTGTACTTGAGCAGATTTGAGGAAGTCATCTTAAACAATTACATAATTGGTAAATTTGGTTGACATGGTCAAGCATTTTTTTGGTCGAATGACCACCTATCGAGGATTTGTCATTACATTTTCTTTGTTAAGTCATATCATGCGTGAGTATTTTCCCATGTTGAGTAGTTTTGTTTTAATGTGTTTTCATCCATTGGGAATGGAAAATATAATAAATTTTTAATCTGTAATAGTTTTTTGTTGATATGTTTATCATATTTTTTACGTCATAGTTTTATTCTCATCGTTTCTATATGAACAAGAAGAGGTTAACATTTGCAAGTGGTTTGGGTTGTGCAATGTAATGGTCTTTCTTTTGATTAAGGTCAAGAGCAAATTAGAGTGCTTTTCTCAGAGTACAAAGGTAGAACAAGCCACAAGTGGCCACTTACAACACACAAGTCAAAACACTTTTATAATTTTTGATATAATGGTCTTGTTATTCCCAAACTTAACCCTGTAATTTTGAAAGCTGAGTCGATCAGGTTGAAGACCTTTAATCAAATCATCTGATATTCTCAAAATTCATGATAATCCATTCTAGTCCCAACATAACCAAGTTGAAAAATTAACATTCTTGGTTGCATTTCTTTTAAAATAGGGTTGTGATGTACTGGTAGAAGGATGCTGTGTTTTCATATCCAAATTTCAAGTAGCTTATGTTGTCTTTGCCATCTCAAAGAAGATTTGATTGACTATTTATAGATAGATAAGAAGAGAAGTGAAAAGTAGAGGTCATTTGTTTTGATCTTGGAATCTAGCTAAGATGAGGGTACCTTCTATTTATGCATTGTTGGTTGGGTTATCACTACATAGTTTATCTCAATCTTCTCACAAGGATAATTTTCTTGTTGAGCTGACTGAAAAACACTTGCTGCCTCTGCCTCCCTATGTTGAAGTTGATCCTTCAAAGGATGCTGAATATGATAAGTACACGCTGGTGAACCTATGAATTTGCAAGGAAGTCTAACTTTGTTTATGAGGCTACTTAATACTTCTGACATCCTCGAAGGGTATAATTTGGATTTGATTCCTGGAAACCATGAAGGGCGTCTTCAGCTTTGGTAGAGCTCTCTTAACCTTGTGAATACCCATAAACGAGATATCCATGATGACCAGTCATCAATCAAAGGAAAGTATATTCTAGAGCTTGGGTTTGGTCATGGTCTACAAGAGATTTTTGCATGCCTTAAGGGTGCATCAATGGTCCATTTCCAAAATTTCAAAGCTGAGGTGTTAAGATATCTCACCATACCAAATGTACACATAAACCTTTAGGATTCTCTTGAGAGGTTTTATCATCTCTGTGATGGCCCTATACATTTACACGAACAACCTTATTCCCCGATGTCCTCTTGTATACTGTTCAAGATTTATATTTAATGTTGTACCATCTCATATTGGGTAGAATTAGTTCTTGTTCATGTGACACTAGTTTAAGTTTCTTTGAGGATGATTTATATATAGATCGTTGCAGTAACCACCATAGAAGTGGTGCTAATCTAGAAACCCGAAACCCGAAACATAGATGGACTCAAGCCGTGGTCAACAAGAAAGAAAGAGAATCTTTTGAAGTCCATGAGGTGAAACAAATTAGCCTATGGGACAATCAATGTTGCCATCTTTGACTTCTACAATTCAGTTCTTTTTCTATTCAAGATGACATCGAACTCCCCCAATTTCATTGAAAAAGCTACAGGTCAAGAACCATCGTTCAAGATATTTACATAATTGTCCCTAATATTTATATAGGCATCACACTCCAAAATGAAGTGTTTTTTAGATTCTATTGCCTCATAAGTTCAAAAAATACATACCCTTTCTTCCCAAGCTTCTTTAGGACTTTTCCACTACTTCGTACCATAGCAAAGTTGATGAGATTTTTAAAATTTGAGCAATAATTTTTTTGGCTCTACATGGAATACTAGTCTTTATGGATGTTTTTTTGATGGAGACTACATGTAGGATTAAACTCCTCAATATAATATTTGTTATTTCTCTCTAGCACTTTACTCAAGTAAGCAAAGAAAGCTAAGCTATAAAATCCAAAATGCACATACAAATAATGGAAAAGTGATGGTCAAACAAGTATTCTCAATTACAAGTCATATAGATCCTCAATCATTGAAATGATGTGTTAATAACGTGAAGGAGGCTTTAACTTCCATGTTGAGTAGTGTATTGTTGTCTCCTACTTTTTTGGGCTATAAATGGACAAGTTAGAGTAGTTAAAATTGTCTTGTGGTAGGTGTGCACGGTCATATTTATGAAAATATTAATGTTTTGTGTTGATGATCTTATTCTATTGGCTAAATCTAAACATTGCTTACATGAATACATAAGAGCCTTAGATCTATTTAAGAAGTGAGAATGAAAGTGAATATCAAAGGAAAACCAAGGTCGTGATCTTTATCTTGAGGAAAAAAAAGAAGCAAATAAAGTTCATGTTTGAAAAACTTGCTAGCAGTAATGAATACAAATACAGATGTAGATTAGGCAAGCTATGAGATTGGAAGTCAAAGAAGAAATTATTTGGGTTTTGTGGCACATTGGTGGTGTTGTATAGTTATGAAGCTTGGGGTAGCAACACATCAATATTAAGTTGAAAGAAAATAATAAAAAGATTACGTAATCAGTTTCAAAATTAAAGCGACAATCCCATACAAGATCATCTTAGTTGAGACTGGAGTCTTCCTATTTGAAATGAATGTTATGATTTCACTATTAGGATATTTGAAGAGAGTAGGGAACATAAATGGTTACCACTAGTCCAAAATTGCGTTATATGAGAAGTTAAATAGAAGAAAAATGCATGGATGAAACAAAATATCAAGTAGATGAATAAATGGGGAATTTATTCGCAAAAAGTCCAAATGTTAAATGTAAAAGACGTGTGAGATAAATATTTAGAGAAATTTGATACTTTAATTGCATTAGGAATCACATAAATCTATATAATTAAATATGATGAATCACGTTAACCGTATGCTCAACAAAATATCAAACAATGTCCTAAATATACCATCAAATAATAATAAACAGACAAACATAACAAACCAAGGGTGGATGATGGCATATGCAACATTCCCCCCTTTTTATGTCATTATTATAAAGTACTAATAAGAGAATCTTGAAAACTTTAAAATTTTACATGTCTAAGTGGCTTGGTGAAGATGTCAACACTTTGTTCTTGGGTAGAGTAGAATTGGAATAGAAAATTATTTTGCTAAACATGTTCTTGTATGAAGTGAGAATCAATATGATTGGTCCATTCATGAAATATTAGATTGTAAACAAGATTGAGAACAATCTAATTATCACAATGAAGGATTGTGGGTTGATTTTGAGGCACTCCCAATTCTTCTAGTATGTGACAGTCAAACTACTTCACAAAATGTTGCACTTGTTGCACAATATTTTGCTCTTGTTGAGGAACAAACAATTGTTGCTTCTTCTTACTTCCCCAAGAAATAAGTCCTAAACCCAAGAAGAAAAACAAATCCACATTTGGAGTCCTATCACCAACATTGTCGTATTAGACTTGGTCTTCCATTTTTAAAAACTTCATTTACCCATGAAATTGAAGAGGTCTAATTCCTAGAAGTCTTTTTGAGTCTCACCATCTCTTCATAATCTCACTAAGAGTCTTCCCAAACCATTAAACACTTAATCTTTTACAAAGCTTTGGCCTTTTAGGGTGGCTTTGAAGCTATTATTGAACCTCAATGGGGTTTTCACAACTTGTTTTCTCCCCACAAAGCCTTTGGCGCTCTCTCTTTGTGCACCCAAATGCCTTTCTTTAAAAGTGTTAAAGTCTTCTCTCAAAAAATCTCAATCCTAACCTTGGTTCCCAAAATCCTTTTGAGTGCCGACAAGGTTCTCAAAACCCCATTTTCTTCCAAAAAGTTGTCTTTTAAAGAACGTTTCTTTTTAAAATGGTAAGTTCATTTCTTGGCATCACCTTTAGATGGTTTCAAGACCATAGTCGGGAGTTGACAAGGTTCTGACAACCTTGCCAAGCTCCGACTCACAACTTAAAACATCAAAGACCCCAACCTTCAAAGGAAAGAAAGCAAGACAAGGTTTTTAGTGAATTGTGAGTTTTGAAATTTTCTATGGGACCCAATTAGGTTTCCATTATCAACGCCCAACAATGAACTCACAACCATTTTTTGTCTTCAGATTTTCAATAGGGAAAGCGTACCAGTAGTTGTTATAGCTAACTTTGTGCATTTGTAGAGCGTAAACTATACGTTATAGCTAACTTTGTGCATTTGTAGGGCGCAAACTATACGTTATAGCTAACTTTGTGCATTTGTAGAGCGTAAACTATACAGGTTTTTTTTTGTTGTGTATGTATATGTGACTTAGTTGGTAATTTGTAATTTATTTGCTTTTAGATATTAGTGAAGTTCTCTATAGAATTTGTTAAGCGTTAAAGGGTCAAAAAGTGAGGATAGTGCGAAAGGAAGAGAGAGTGTATAGATAGTGCGAAAGGAAGAGAGGTTTCAAAACCTCTGTCGGGCTCGACCCGATTTCAGTAACCAATGGAAAGGTCGCTCTCTTTGTTCCAAATGTTATTTTGAAATCTTGGCTCCAGAAAAGCGTATATACCCACATTGAATGCTGTCAGAGACGAGGGTTCAAAGGAGCGACGGTCAAAAAGTTGCAGGGTGGAATTCGACCACTACATAATTCAAGTTAAAAGAAAAGGCATCCCAACAACAACAAATTGGTAAGCTCACAATCTCGTAGCTCTGTAATTGCATTCTTCACTCGGATCAGGCATTATTGTTAAGCAAATCCATCAGTGGAAAAAGTGTGCCCTTGCTGTCACTCTGCCCAATTTTTCCCAAATTTTAAAGACGAGTTTGAGCTAAAATTTCGGTCCCTCAGTAATAGTCTTGTTTGCAAAGTAGAAATTTCCAGCCTTTCCCATGGGTTAGAATTGCGTATCCGTGTTGCCTCTATCGAAATTTGCTAAAAAATTCTGAAGGCATATCTTTGAGATAAATTCAGTCAAAATGAAATACAAGATATGAGCATTTGTCCAGTTTAACCATCTCAGTACCAGAAATTGACGATACTAGACAAAATCAATTTGGGTGTATTTTGGGAAAGGGTAAATAGAGAAAATAGGTCATTGATCACTCAAAGGATGGTAGAAAGTGGTTTGCTAGAGGTATGTACCTTCCATGCGGCAATGCAATGCACAAACCTAGTCCTAGAATGCATAAATCATTATAATTCTGAGACCAAGGAAATAAAAACAGATGATAATAATTTGCTCATCACTCTGGATAGAGCAGCTATTGATGGTTACTTCCATTTACCAGAAAGGGAACTCTGTGCCGATTTGATTATACATCATCCCAAGTGCAGTTCATTGGGAAGAAGGGGCATTATAAGAATATCATTGCCAAGGAATGGTTTGCTGTCACTAAAAAGGGTAAGTCCCAGCCGCCCAATAACTTGCATACATCGCACTTTACTGGAGATTTTAGACATGGTAATATTGCTTCGTAGATTGAGGGGCAATATAAATGCCCACGGTTATGATGATTGACTGTCTTTATTTGTTAAAATCATTATTGTCGAACAAGAGTATTTGGCCTGGGCAACTCTCATCAGTGACAAGTTGCGTTACATGATTTCAAACTTTCCCCTGCACAAATTATTTTACATGTCTTGATATCTTTTCAATGCCCTAGGTTGACTAGACAGTGGCCCGGACTTCAGCCCATGGAGGTATTTTATGGCAATATCCAAATATATGATTATTATCCAGATCTGTAACTAGAGAAGATTTACCGTAAGTTCAAGAGAGTCAATGAAGCGTTTACCATGAGATTAGTCAGAGAGCTAAAAAGGGACCTAGGCCAAAGGATTTCTCCCGAGGCAATGCAACTGGTAAATAAATATGCTAGCCATTTTATTCAGTATTAAAGATTTGTTGAGCTACATCAGGGTGGGGTTTCCTTAAGAGCTACCCAAATGTGTACAAGACAAATTCAATGTTATTGAAATTTGTAGACAAGTGGCTGAGGTGAACAAATTGCGTGCAGAAAGGAAAAATGGAGGAATCCAATTCCCAATTGGTCTTGGATATTATTTGTGCCAATCACAATCTGATGTCGTCAACATTTGAGAGGGTTGTGGTCAAATACACAATTCAAACTTAGGAAAGCAGATATCCTTTTGATAGCAAAATAGCTAGGTCATGGTTTTCATCGTATTCCACACCCAGAAGATTATTGGGCTGATTGTGCATATGACTATGAAGTTAGAAAAAGGGACTGGATGAGAATGACTCTCGGGCAAATAGTCACCTTTAGATTAAACTGGGACATCTCTGACGTGGAGGATGACGGATCAAATTTGGTAGACCCAATATATGTAACCACATCCAGATGCAGCCAATCGTACCCATAGATTGGGACCTTAGAGAACCAGAGGACATTGAAACGAAGATTGTTCTAGCCTTGAGGAGGACTCAAAAATGGCTTGCTAAGAAAAGGGGTGAAACATCCGAGATGCAACCAAATGGAAGGCAAGATGTAAGAGTAGAGAGTAATCATAGCCAAACAATGGCTTCCTCATTAAGCACTGTACTCCCTTCTACACAATAGGTAACTACACCAGGAGGAGATGGAGATGGGGAAGAACCTCCCGAGAAGAAAGAAATTGAGAAAACTACCTAAAGACCGTGAGGTAGAGAAAGAAGTATAAAAGGATAAAGCAAAGAATAAAGAGAAGGAAAAAGAAAGAGACAATGAACAAGAAGTAGAGATAGAGGAGATTAATCTTGATCCATCTGGGCAGAGTCTTCTCAACTTCCTCAAAATGTAGCAGATAAAGCTGCTCTCAAGGGAAAATCCTCTCTTTGAATAAAAATTGTTGTACTATTGTGTGTTTTGCCTCTATTCACCATCAAGCTTGGTCTGACTTGATTGTAGATAATATGAAAGTGGGGAGGAAATTACCATTTTACTTAAACATCATCTCATTTAATGATAAAAGAATTGATATTAATTTTATACTTCATCAAATCATGTTAAATATTTATCTTATTTTATTTTTATTTTTATTTGTTGTGCCAGAGGTATCCTCGTGACCCAGCCTAGTGCCCACTCGCCTTATCTTGGTCTTACTGTCAAGTTGGGGTCAGAAAGGGGCGATTTGGGGCGAGACTAGTCTTCTGAAATGTACCAAACTTCCCACAAGCCAGGTGCATTGGGTGAGTCTGGACTTTGGAGTCAAACTTGAGACCATTAGGAAGCAAACCCAATTATCCTATTTTATTTTTAAAATTAAATAATGAACATTTTTTTGTGCAACCTTTATTTTTTACTATAGACCTCCACTTTACCATTACTATTTTGATGTATTTTCGTTTAATTTAATCTTTTATAAATATTTTTTTGAACATCATTACTTCAAACTTCAAATTTAATCCTATATCTATTACATCATATTTGCCATTTAAAAAGATATTTTGTAAAATTTGATTTTAACTCTCATTATTTAATACAAAATCATATAAAACATTTAATTTTATTCATTTACTTTGAAAAATGCTAATTAGTATAAGAAAAACAAGAACCCAAATTTATATTAAGTATTTTTATAAAATTATATAAATAATAAACTATTAATTATATCAAATATTAATTAATTATATTATTTTTATATTAAAAATTATAAAATTAAAAAAACAATTACACAGTGAAGAATGTGAGAAAAGCTTAAGGTCAATATTACTTTAAAAAAATTACTATTTCTTGAGCAAGAGCCATTTCATTGGATGTTTTCAAAAGCTATTACTTTTAATAGCAAATTACATTTCTCTCATGTAAGAGTTATTCCATGCTCTGTTCTAAAAGTCTCTGAACAATTAAAGATTTTAAGCATCCACAGTGAACATTATTATTATTGAAAAGCTTCTGAAGAAAACAGTGATGCAAGATACCAATCTTCATTCTCTGTTTCCAAAAGCTATTTCTTTAAAACCAAATTACTTTTTACTCATCAACAGGTATTTCATTCTGTCTTCAAAAGCTATTCTTTTAAAAACCAACTTACTTTTTACTGATGAAGAGTTATTACTGCCCTGTTTTAAAATTATCTGAACATTTGAAGAAAACACAATCTTCATAATATTTGAAGTTAAAAAGTGCAAAACTGAAAATTCAACATTTCATTATCCTTACTCTGTTTTAGAAAACTACAGAGGTCTGAATGAAAACACCCAACTAAGATCTTCTGACAATTTCTTTCTTATTTATGAACATACTCAGAGGAACTGGGCTAAATAGTAGCAGTAGAAGATGGAGAAGCCAGAGACATGTTGCTGAGTCTGCTTGGTCTCTTCTGGTAATGGCTTATATTTCTTGGACCAGTATTGCATTTTCCTGCACATAAGAAGAGAGCCCTTCTTGCTGCAACTATTTGTCCACCAAGTGGTCTCACGATCATCTGATCCTTATCATTACAAGACGTGTTATCTACAACAGGGGAAGATAATCTGACTGGTCTTTTAGGTTTCCTATGAAGAGCACACTTAAAAGAGCCCTCATGGGTGGGAGGAGCACAGACACAACATCTATTTTTCCCCATTACAACCAAAATCTAATTTGATGCAATCGTTTTTTTGATCAAATTGTGTAAAACCAATTCAAATCAGACTCTATAATCCTTAATCCATTATCAAAATGATAATCGAAAGGTCAAACAGAAAACAGAAAAGAAAAACCTAACTTGTTAACTACAGACTACACAGGCTAACTCCTAATCCCATTTCTTTTCTTTCTCTGGACATCTCTCTAACTAAGCACACATTTATAGCATCTACTAAAAGGTTTCCCAGTTGATTAACTAAATATTTGTTAAGAGAAGGACAAGGAAGTCCTTGTCCAGTCCCTCTTGGAGGAGATCATTTTCTCTGAAGTCTGAGTAAAGGGGTTGAATAAATGGTTGCCCATGAGGCGGCTGAGTCCAGAGATGTAGACAACTTGAAACCTTTACACTTCAACCTCTATAAACTCCAGGTTGGATGGGCCCATTCAGGCATCTTTAGGAAATACATATTTTATTAAAACATAGGGTTTTATGAATCAATTAATTAGTTCATTGTGAACTTTTTGTTATTTGTAGCATAGTTTACTATGGAATGTGACATTTTGTTGCATAGTCTTTAGGTAGATTCTCTAACCATAATTAATATGTTATGATTCCTGTTTCTTATGAATAGATAATTAAAATTCTAAACATGTTGATTTTAGAATGTAAGAATTTTTATTTGAAAATGAGAGATTTCACCATGATAATGATCTTATGGAAGGGACGAGTGAGATGAAGTTCTATAGGAATGAAGACTAAAGGCATTGAATGAAAAGACAATTTATGCTAAAATGTGCGTCATTGGTAGAAATTGCCTAACTTCTAGATGTGTGACAAACTTTGACCCTAAGTCATTCAAATTGCTTAATTAAAAAACCCATTTATTTTTCAAATAGAGAGCTGTTTGATTTTGATCTGGACATCCACTATCCATTAACTTTTAGATGAGCTTTCGGTGGAAAAGAATCCCACTAAAAACCAAAACGATGTCCCATCCCTCTTCTCACCTTTTTCTAAAATCAGACATGGAAATGCAATGATATAGCTCTTATTAATATATACACTGTGTATCTAGCAAAAAAAAACAACAGATTACCCACCCCCCTCTACACACACAAATACACTGTGTATCTAATCACGTATCTTTTGTCTGGTTTAGCATTAAAGCGTTGGTTGTAAGCTTTTAGCAATGGATGCCACGCAGATACCAACACTTTATTGTTGTAAGTCTTTTATATGCATGTTTTTGGAATATTTATGCTTTTTTTATATGAACTTTGACTGAACGTATTTTAATTTCAAATTGTATTAAACATTTCAAGGAACGTGTTCTTAGTTGAATTTTTAATTAATTTTTGATTTCGTGGGATTTGTGTTTTAGTCATTTTTAATGATTTAATTATCATTTAATATTAAAAATATTGAGTAGATAGTTTGAAAATGTATTTATATTATTTATCATTAATATTGTAAAAGTGAAAGAGAATTGTGGATGTGAACTATATATATATATATATATATATATATACACACATATATATACATATATGCATATTCACTAGGGGAGAGGACCCAGTAGCTGTCCAGGCTAACTTCGTGCACCTAGAATTCCTAAACCGTAAAGCGGATTTCCTCGATTTTTTCGGTGCGTCTCCGTAGGTGAGTCGAGAGCTTAAAGCTAAGGTTTCAGCTTTTGGGTATTTGTGGATCTCTCTGTAGAGATTGTCAAGCGCAAAGTGGTAAAAAAGTGTCATTTCAAAAGTGGCGCCCGGTGCCCGCCTCCAAACCCCCCAATAGGCGACAATAAAATATTCAAAACATAATCACTTTAGACCCAATAACCGATCGCTATTGCACCCATGACCAAATTTACACTTTATTATGATACATTGATATTGTTAGATAAATCCATTGTTTTTGTTTGTGTTTCTAAATGTAAGCAGACATGTTTTAATTTTAATAATGATGTAACCTTTTTGGTGCAAGTTGATGTGTAATAGAAACAAAATTGTACCAATAACCGTGCACCGGTAGTGTTCAGTTAATAGTGTTGTGGTGCACGACTATTGGGCATGTTACTAACACTTATTGGGTTTTTGTGTAGGAAATGACCATTTTGAAATTGGTTATTGGGGGGTCTCTATGACGAAACCCTATCACGGTTATTGGGTCGCTATCACGGCTATTGGGGGGTATATCGGTTATTGGGTCCTCTCCCCTATACATATACATACAAAGAAAGACAACATGAGAAAGACAATTCTATAAATTTTAAAAGATCTAGTCATTGAATAAGATTTATCAATAAATTATTTAAAAAATCTATAATATTGTTAAGAATAATTAAATATATTAAATTTGAATGTATTTTAGCAATGGTAAACATTATGTATTTATGTTCTTTTTCTTTATTTTTTGGGTCTATTTTATTCAAAGTGTCTTTAATGCAGTAATAAGTTTACAAATGATTTATTCTTAAATAATACTTAGCTCACAACCTACCTTACCTTAGTCCATCATCATTCATTGCTACAAACTGATTTTAATATTTATATATCTCATTCATCACTTGAGAACAAATTCGTGAGTGTGGAATCGATCTAAGTTACTTTTAAAGTTGTAGATCTAAACCTCAAACTTTTAAAATTAAAATTTAAACTTTAATATCCCTATTTGTCATTATGACTTGACCTAGCATACATTTGTGTTGATTTGTGCGCTAAGCTATTATATTTAAAAGTATTCGTTCATTTTTTTTTTTAAATATCTTAGGAGATATAAAATACTGAAGGAGGACTTAAATGAGAGTAATAATGTTACCAAAACATACATCACCTTAGTTATACTATGTATGCTTTCTTTCTTCTTTGATTATTGTTTTAAAGCTATTGAATATCTTTGCTTAAGGGCATGCTTGAGGAGAACATGCCCCTCACTATGCAAGCTCCTAAATAGTTTATTTAAACACCATTTTCCATATTCAAATCACAAACACAAACACAAACACAAACACAAAGGAAAGATATTTTGAGTTATCAAATTTTAGCTAGTTCATCTATATGGTATAGGTTTAGGTCCATACATGAGTTCAATTTTGTAGGCATAAGATCATATTTTTAGGTATATGTTTGAATTGGAACAAAACATGGTTAGTTTAAAAGTTTTCAAACATTGTGATATTGTTATTAGGATTCAAGTGTGTAGTTTTTGAGTCAAACTCATTGACCCGTGTTTCATAAGTATTGGTTCATAAGAACCTATCTCTCATGAGAATGAATGGAACACTTAACACCCATTGCATCTAGGTGATGCTCACAGAGGTGAAGCACCAAGGCTTCTTGGGAGATCACACATCCCATTACTACTCTAGGTCAAGCGCGCTTAACCAGGAAGTTTCCTCCAAGCTTAAGCCCACTTTGCTTGCAACCTAGTTCTCAACTTTGTGGAAAATATCTCTTGCTTATCAGTTTTCAAACACTTATTATTGTGGCATGGGGCTCAAATTTTTCATCTGGGCTCCGCAGAGGTGGGGATATCAGCATCTCGGGATGGGAAAGTGAGCCGCGGGATGCACCTCATTCAGATAGGGAGGTCGAAGCTATTGGTTGGTCCCCGAGCTTTCATTCACAGTCTACTCCAAGGGACCCCTTTGCTATGGAAGAGTAATTCTCGGGCATTCATTTTTTAGTGTGTAAACACTGATTACCCCCTCGTGTTCGCAGTTTTTTTTGGTGCAGGAAGGGTTGACATAGAAATTTTAATCCCTCGGCAATCTTAGAATCATGGAGTTCTGGTTTTTGTGGCAACTTTGTGCCAATTTTGCGTACCCCATGAATACACGTGTGCGGCTTTTAGGGCACTACTCTTATGCTGGTATTGCATTTTCGATCGGTTTTGAAATTGCTTCGGGTGATATTTATACAATGGCTAACCCACTTTTGCTTTAAAAAAAAAACACTTATTAGTGTTGTAATTTTAGCACATTGGTGATTGCATTCCTAAAATATTGAAAAATATATTTGATTATTAAAAATCAAACTCAGTTTCACATTTAATTTATGTAATTAATTCTACATTTAATGATTTTAGTCTTGACTCTTAGACCTAAGCTAATTGCTAATTTTCTTTAATTATATAGCTATCCTAGATATATATTTGGAGTTATATATATGTGGGTGTGTGTGTACACACACACACACACACACACACACACACACACACACGTGTGTGTGCGTTGCAAGACTAAACTTGGCAAGTGATATGTTGTTTTCTCACTTTTTAACTTATGGAAACTAAGTATTGAGGAATAATGAAATTATTAGTTGTAAAAGATGGCACAAGAGATAAAATAGTTTTATCATGTTAATTTTTATCAAGAGTTTAATAATGGTTGAAGGTCCACCTTTCATTGAAGATACAAAAGAACTGTGTGAAGAATGTAAATTATCTTTCCAATTGATAAATCTATAAGACCTAAGAAACATCTTGAGATAATCCATACTAATTCCTGGGGTCCTATGAAAAAAACATATTTGAATAAACAAATTATTTTGTAGCATTCATTTATTATTACTTAAGAAAAACCCGGGTATATTGCTTGGTTATAAAATCTTAAGTGTTTGACAAGTTTGTAGAATTCAAGAAGTGGGTTGAAATTAAGTCCCAAGTATGTATCAAAGTGATAAGGTCATGAAGGTGAATACAAATCAAATTAATTTCTATATCTTTATAAAAAAATGGAATATTCACTGAGATCATCAGTTTTTACACTCTACAACAAAATGGAGTTTTGAAAGGAAGAATATGACAGTCGTTGAACGAGTAATGAGTATAATGAAAGAGAAGAGTTTGGATAAAATTTATTGGTTAAAAAGTAGTATTCAAAATAGTATATCTTCGAAATAAATTCCCTACAAAATTAGTTAAATAGCTCCTAAATAAGCATGGTTTGAGATCTAGCCAAGAGTTGATCATTTGAGGGTATTTAGGTGTGTTGCTTATGAATAAATAAAAAAGACAAAAGGTCTACATTCGATTATAAAGTCCTAAAATGTATTTTTTTTGTTAGAGTTTTAGGTGACTCTATAACACCCCCAGGATCAAATGAAAGTCCAAGATACCTTTTACAAGAGAATGGCAAGACAATTGCAACAATATGAAAGAAGTATAATATTGCTAATAGACATAATTTTTTGGATTACAATACCATAACTAATGGCCTTATTGGTTCAATTGGAATTCAATGGTATACAATGTAGATGCACCTACTTATATAGGCAAGGCAATAAGAGACTATGATAAGGAGAAAAGAAGTTATCACCCACACATGGTATAATCACATGTCCACCACAGGTGGGTCATCTTCCATTATACAGTGAAGTATGTGCAACATGTGGAGGATGATAAGTGTGCTAAAGGTGGAGGCAACACATAAAGTGGAATGTGATAACAACTACCACCACCTAAAATGGAATTTCTCCAACACCATGTGCAAATAAAGGTGCAAACTCCTACGTGTCTCAAATGCAAACTACAATGTATGCATTATCCTAAGTAAGCTTAAGTAAAGTATAATTAGTGAATATTTAATTACACCAACACCGCCCTTAAGTGCAACTTAGGGGAATGGACTTAAACTCACAGTGCAAGATGGGTCTCGACTACAAGGCCATTTTAGGTACCCATGTACAATATGCAATGTAATCTCTCATAAAGAAGAGAAAGGGAGAAAACCATGTGGGACAAAAATCCCCTCCAAAAGAGATATGAAACAAACAAGATACATGGATGGAGGGCTCAAGACCCTCCCAAGGACTACATACATCACATATATGCAATCAAGTATCCCTCCATAGGAAGGAAAGAAGGAGACATGATAGCCCTCCATAATGAATAATCTCCTGCAAAAATGGTGAGTGCTTGAAGGCAAAACATGTGTAACACCTACAAACAACATTTCTACAAGAAGATAAACAAAGTAAAAATGTAGGAACACTTCCCATTCGGGATAAGAATTAAGAAGAAGAATCCAAATGTAGTATGAGGATGTTGTCTTTGAAATCTGTTCATGTTTCGCCATGTCCTTGGATGATGAAGATGCCACAAACCAATCAAGAACATACCTAATCACAATAGAAGGTGACAAACAAGGAACCAATGGAAACTGATTTTGAACAAGCTTTAAAGACAATGTAGAAGATTCTCCAACTATGATGATTTTTTCATCAAAGAGAAGATAAATCACCTCCAATGTGATGCAGAGAGCACTGCAAGAAGACCTTGATGGGCCCTAACTCTTCATCACCCCTTCAAACTTCAAACTTGATCAATCCAAATCCACAAAAGTCTTCTTAGGATGTCTCCTGACTTGTCCAAGGGGTTAATAGGCTTCCCCTATTCTCTTTCGGTTCTCCAAATCAATCTATGAAACAAAGCAATTTCTCTTTTAGGGACACTTTCCCTAAACCATACAACAAAGTGTAAAACTGCACCAGTGGATTCAAAACTCTATCCTAAGTGATTGAAGACTCTTAACAGATCCTAAGGGTCAGGAATCCACCACTGGATTTGGTCTTGTAGACCCAAGGTTAGTCGAATCCCAAATGGTCTAGGATTCCTTATAGCCCTAACCAGTGGGTTTTTGGAACTTAAATTTTTGTGACAGTGGGATCTAGAAAATCTAATTGGGTTTCTAGACACCATTTATGGAGCTTGTAAAACCCCCAAAGCATTGGCACCTTACTCCACTCTTGCACCCCTGAACTCTCACAAAACACACAGACCTAATTAGCTAGTTTAGGCTTGGTTTGCTAGGCAAGTGATAGAAGGTGGGTTCATGGATGAAATGCAGGGCTTTGGATGGATTCCCCTACCCCAATTTAGTCTAGAACCACTCTTGGTTTGATCCCCCAATACACATATAACTCCTGCATGTGACTGTAGCAAAAATCTAGGCTAATTACATAGGGATAATTAGCCTAGGGCTTGATCTCATAAAAAGTAGAACTAAGAGTGAGAGTCTGAGCTTCTGGATTCCTAAAGACCATGATCCTAACTAGCATTTTCCAAGTGGCCGAGGAGATCCATTGGATAAAGCTCTTGTTAGGATCACATCTTTGAGACTGACCCAGTAGAGCCTTGGTTTCTCAGACAACAACCAAGTAAAATCTATAAATTTTCACTAACTTAACAAAAACACTTCAAACCAACTGGAATGGTCAATAGACTCAAATAATTACAAACTTCTACATCTGGATCTTCAAAATGAATCCGTACCAGGTCATACCATGCAAAAATGACTCAAAACACTCTTCTATTTCCTTGCTTGAACATCAAACTCCATACATAGTGTATTCTAACCTTCATGGAAGGCATCCTCTCTCCTAATAGCATCCTCTAAGCATTTCAGATGCTTCAGAAAGTGGGTGAGGTCGGTTACAAAGAAGTTGTCATTTCTCGAGCAATATTTTGCAAAAGTTGCTCATGCAACTTTGCAAAAAGACAACTTTCAGCAATCATGAAGGAAAGTTGCTATTTTTGGAGAATGCTAAGTTCACCGACCCCCAAGGATGTGGGAGAGGTTCAAAAAAAGACAAGAACCTTAAAATCCTTAAACAAACATGGTCTAACTCTGGTTTCAGGAACCTAGGTTTATAACTTCACCTTAGGTCCTTCACCTTACATCATAGACCCACACAACTACACACACACAAGGGTGATCTCAAGGATGCACCTTATTACAAACATAAAAGCAAGAAAAGAGGAACTTTCAGGAGGTGCCCTGCACCATAATGTGTCTCCCAAATCTAAAAAGTGAGACTCCAAAAACAATGCACCAATGTTTGGCAAGTAGGAATCCCAATCAAGAAGACAACTAGATATCTCTTGCGATGACTCGATGGAATCAACAACAAGATATGAATATGTGATCTCAACTGGAGAAGTAGGAGTTGCAAGTGGAGTTTTTTGGATCATCATAACTCTCAAGTGTTGTGAATTCTTTATTCTCGTCTAAGGTATCACCATCAAAGGGAATATTGTCTGTATCATCAAGTGGAAGGAGGCAATCTGCAATAGGATCATCTTAGAATTGAGGAACATGTGGATCTCCAAAAATCTCCTAAAGAATGGTCCAAACTATTTATGACACTAAATACCTTTGAAATTGGGGTAGATTTCATGGAAGAGACACAAATTAATGTTGCTACCAAGCAAATATATGATATGAACATTCTTTTCACCCCAGACATTGCTTCCACTATGACTTTGGCTCAGGAATGAGTCCATAAAGATAAGGCAAGAGATTAAGCCATCTATAATGTGTGATGATTCCTTTTTCCGATGACTCATAATTATCCTTAGTTAAAAGTATTACAAAATGATGTATTTCATAACCCATGACTACATTAATGATACGCTTCTCACATCATAAAATGAGATAAAAAATAAATTGATTAACCCCCACAATACACTTTATAAAATAAGTCAAAGTTGACTTCTGATTTCAACAATTACAACTACCCAAATTAGGCTATAGAAAATTCTAATGAACAATGTATAAGATCCCTCAAAGATTCAAGCAAATACAAGCGCCAAATAGGCCAAAATAGACCAAATAGTTTGATTAAGTAAAAACAGATTTTGAAAGGACCCGAAACCTTGTACAAAAGCAAAAAAAGGTAAGGCAATGAGAGAACGAAGAAACTATTGTGGTGTACCACCAAACAAGCCAAAGGGAACTGACCATTATTCCCACCTAATGGAGCAGAGACCAGAAAAAAGGGCAGTCAAGATTTACATTTTAGCCCATCCTTATGTGAACGTAAATTCATATAAAAAGAAGGCTTGTAAGACTTTAATTTCTTTCCTTTAACTATTGTCCATCCATCCTCCACCTTCTCATAAACTTGGGAATCCATAGGTGGGACATGGACAACATCAGTCCCCTTCCCCCCCTTGGAGAAACATGGATAGTAGGAATCACAACACTTGCAGACAAGACAACTGATCCAGAGACAACATCAGCACTCCGGACAAGATCAAAAACAACATCTGAAAGGACAACATCAATAGTCTGAAAGGCTACATCCGAAACAACATCAGTAGCACAAGCCTTAGCGTGATCATCATGAGAGGAGCAAACATATGAACCCCCATCCTTAGAAACTTTACCAACTGTATTATGGTGGCTAGAAGCCCCCAACCACCAAGAAGGTGATTTCTTCATTTTAACCTTATTAGATAAGCACCACGCAATAATATGGCCAATCATATGGCATTTCTTGCATTTGAATAGGATTCCCTCATAATCTAGATTCTGGATCCAAGAGCCCCTAGGGGAAGCCAAAGTAATCTTCTCTGGGAGACCATTAGAAAAATCAACCTCCACAAGGATACGAGCATACGTCATATGAAAAACTTCAGAGGAGTCCAGATCAACCATATGGAAATCCCCAATAGCCTCCCCCACAAATTCCAGAACAGAATCCAGCCAAAGATGAAGGGGAAGATTTAGGAGCCTTACCCATAAGGGTATTTTATTGAAGGACTCAGTAAGAGGATCGAACCCCTGATGTTAGGGTTTGGCCATCAGGGGGAAACGCTCCTCCCAAGAGAAACAACTATCACACAAAAAGGTTTTCCTATCTTCAACATTTTCAAACTTAGCAATAAAAAAACCCTTAGCCACAAGGTAAATCTGAATGACATTAGATAAAATGGGTTCCCAATGTTTGGATATCCAAACATGCAAGTCCGATAGAGAGGGCCAAAAACCATTGAATCTAAAGATAACAACATTAGAGGAGAAATCCTTCGTAGTTTTAAAGATCACATCTACTATATCAGATTCTAGATTAACCACAATGGGATCACTTACAGAGACATGCCGCACAGAAGGAGAACGGAGCCCTCCTCTCCCAACTGAAGGAACAACACCATTGATATTAGCTTCAAATGCTACAACATCTGCATAAGAGACCGTAGTCCCCATAACTGCAGAGGACGCTGACAACACCCACACATCTCCCCCACCGAGAGAAGCCACACATAAAATAGACCAAATGTTAAAAGTGATATGTCCACTCATAATGGCTACAATCTAATAGCATAAATGAGAAGTAGACAAAAGATATGCACTTTCAAAAAAATTGGCACTTGAAAATGTGTATGTATGAGCTTGAATGGAGCTCTATAAGTTGTAGGAATCATGATTGGAGATGTACAATCATGAAAAACTATAATTTTTGAACAATCTGTGCACCAAAATCTAAAAATAAGACCATCACAAGAACGTTTATGACTTTCTTCCATAAATAAACTATATTGCTCGGAAAAAGGAGTTAAAATGCGCAAATTTTGAGCCTTCAAAGTTGGACTACAAAATAAAAAACTCAAGTGGTGAAGGGGGCAGAATATTCAAACCAACGCTGATGTCATCATAATAATATCCTCAATTTGATGATCATATGGTCGTCACAGACAAACAACAACCCCTAGAAAATGATGTCTAGACGGGTGTCAAATTTAACTCTTGAAAGAACACGTGTATGGAAAATAATGGCCTGTTCTATTGACTATGCACTGATGTGGTAGTTTGTACTGTATGATGTCTTATGTGGCGATGTTTCCACCTGGTGGTTAATGATTGATTCGGTTTTGATTGTGGTACTATGTGGACGAATTTGAACCTGCCATGCGCCAATGCATGATTGGTCCATGTTCGCTAAGGTGTCTGTCGGGTCAGATCTAGTTGTGAGTCACCCAACTCTTTGTGGGGACAACATGTGGTGCTATGTCTGTGGGCCTATGCAGTCCACGTGGAGTGTATTTGTTGGTGGTGTTTATTGAATACAGGGGATTGACATTTAAAATCCCACATTCATGAGGCTTGGATTATTTGCATTATTTTTATTGAAACAAGCACAAACGTAGTGCAACGTGTGTGAAATTTTCTTTGTGATGGAGCTGCATGTGATGGCTCTCTGCATTTGCTAGAATGTGAGGTACTGCGTTTGAGGTAAGAGAAATTTGTGTATGATGTGCGTGTTCTCAGTAATCTTTATAGATACAAGCGTAGATCTCTGCAATAACAAAAACAAAGGGTCTACAAACCCAAAATCTTGTAGATTTACTACAAAAATGAAAATGGATTGTAGAAAAATAAAAATAATTATACTGACTTGCATAGGTGGGTCGTACAGCTTGCATGTGCAAAATAAATCCTCAAATTTGGCTTTCTCTCAATATAGGCAAATTTATAGTCAATTTTAACCGAAACAACCTCCCGAATGTAGTGGTGATGTTCAAATAGCCTTATTCTGCGCCCACAATCAAATCAAGCCAAATTTGCTACTCTTGAGGATTCTTCCCACCGAGAGAGCTCTAATACCGTGTTAGAGTTTTAGGTGACTCTACAACACCCCCATGATCAAATGAAAGACCAAGATAGCTTACACAAGATAATGGCAAGAGAATTCCAACAAATGCAAGAGTGATAATATTGCTAATAGACATAATCAACTGGATTACAACACCATAAGTGATGGCCTTATTCATTCAATTTGAATTCAATAATATACAATGTAGATGTGCCTACTTATATAGGCAAGGCAATAAGAGAGTATGATAAGGATAATACAAGCTATCACCCACAAAAGATGGAATCACATGTCCACCAAAGGTGGATCATTCTCCATTATGCAATGAAGTATGCGCAACATGTGGAGGATGATAATGTGATAAGTGCACTAAAGGCGGAGACAACACATAAAGTGGAATGTGATAACAACTATCACCACCTAAAGTGGCATTTCTCCAACACCATGTGCAAATAAAGGTGCAAACACCTAGGCGTCTCAAATGTAAACTACAATGTATGCATTATCTTAAGTATGCTTAAGTAAAGTGTAATTAGTGAGTATTTAATTACACCAACAATTTTGGTTATGGACATGAAAATAAAGCATAAAGGTTGTATGATAGCATAGGAATAGTGCTTACAAGGTAAATGAATTGACAATATATACAAAAGAAATAAAACAAAGGGAAAATAGATAGTGATTGATGAAGTTGAAGATGAAAAAGTAGATTAAAATGAACCTAAATCATCTAATGCATAAACAAGAAAGTATCAAGAGTATTGGAGGACAAAAGAATAATTCGTCAACTCTTATGTTGGATTCAAATTTTTAGTAGTAAATGATAACCAAGAAACAAGTAAAAATATATTATGCATTGATCACCCAAATCATGGGGTATGTGCACCAAGTTGTGGACCAAAAAAGTGGACACATCTTTAAAAAAAATTCAAATTTCATATAACCTGATCGGGTTATTGAAAATTCGAAATTGTTCTCGGCTTGGTAACCAAGCCTAGAAAAAATTATTAAAAAACACAATCTGTCTCAAAACCCGATCGGGTTTCTAAATTTCAAATAACCCGATCGGGTTCTGAAAATCAAAAAATACTTCAAAACCCGATCGGATTTTGAAGAAGTAAAACTTATGCATTTTATTCTCCATAACCCGATCGGGTTTTGAAGAAACTAAAATAGGCTTTGCTCTGGAAGCCATAACTTCCACATAAGGAGTCCGATTGACTCTATTCAAAAAGCGTAGGAAAGATCTTGAAACGATTTAACACATTATTAACCTATGATCATCTTTAGGCATCAACATTTTTTCTACCATCCATTTGAATCAAGTAAGGTATAAAATAGGTGTATGCCTCTCTCTTTCGATTCTCACAGCTTTCCAAAGGCGAGGGTAAGTAGCATAGGTTTCACAAATGAATGCAAATCAAGTATGTAATGACTACTAAACGAATAACAGAAACGTGAGCAATAAAATGTACAAGCGAGAGAAAGGAAGACAAATAAATGCAAACCCCACGATGCTTGAAGCTTCTATTGTCTCTCTCTACTTCTTCTGAAACGCTGTTCTTGATGCTCAGTATTGGTGGGGCAGTGTCTATGACTTGAGAAGTGTCGAGAATTTGCTAATTGAAATGAGTGTGATCACAAGATGGCTTGAATGCTAGAACAAAATCAGTATAGTAATGGTGCACGAGAGCTTGAAATCCTGGATCCTTCAAATGGTTATGAAGGGTTTATTATATAGGAATTGGTGATGAAATGAACGGTTGAGATCAATCCCAGAGATAGGGAGATGAACGGTTGAG
>MU225201.1:2516520-2533509 GCA_018584345.1 Thuja plicata
GAACGGTTGAGATCAAAAGGAACAGGAGAGGTCCTCAGTAAACTCCACCTCTTCATTTGGTAAAGAGGAAATAGAGTTTGGTTAACTGAAGAGCTAATTATGAGTTACCTTTTTGAACTGAAGAGGTTTGTGAAGTTACCCATGTGGACTGGAGAGATGGGTGGAGTAACTTATGGGATCTGATTGGAGTTATCTCTTTGAAGATAAATGAATATTTAATTCATTTATTTAATAATTGTTTTCAACATATGAGATAATTGAATTCTTTTTGATTTAAGAATTGCTTTATTGAATGAAATTAAATTAATTTAATTGAAATTAACTTAATTGGAAGAATTTAATTAGTAAGTTTAAATATTTGAATTTAAACTATAGGAAATTGAGTTTAATTAATTAATTAATGGTAATTAATCTATTTAAGCTATTTAATTAAATAAAAATAATTATTTAATTAATTTTGGGAATTTGATTAGATGATTTGGGGAATGAATTTAGAGAAAAATAGATGATTAATTAATGATTAAAAAACCATTAATTAATAGATGAAAATTAGTGTCAAAGATTCTTTGATTTTGCCCCAGCTTGCCCCGGCATTGAGTAGGTGTATTTATGCCCCCTCAACAAATTTGAGTGAAAAGTCGTGAGACGAGCGTTGATTTGTTGAATCTGGGTAGCTAACGGTTTCAAAAAATGCTTTAATATGCCCCTGTAATTGACCTTTGAAGTTTCCGGGGACCGGAAAGAAATTTCGGAGCTCCTGGTTGAAATTAGGGTTTTTTTTAACCCCTATAAGTAGCTAAAAGAGCTCTTCATTTGTCACTTTGCGATTTGGAGCTCTTATCATCTTGGTGAGTTTGTTATTAATTTATGCTTCATTTTCTTCCTGTTCTCGAGCGATGGCGGGGCTTCCAGGTGTTGTTCACATTTCTGATTGAGTCTAGACCTACCGCCGACCTGCTAGCTTTGGACATCTGGTGATTTTTCCCGCTTGTCATGTCATTTATTACGTTATTTTTTGCCTTTAAATTTTGTACTTTTTTGAAAAAATTACACCTTTGCCGCAATCGACCGCGGTTTTTCCGCAATTGTGGTTTAAATGCTACAATTGTCGGTTCTGTGCTGCATTTGATTGCATAAAATGCCGCAATTGTAGTTTGAGTGCCGCACTTGTAGTTTAGGTGCCACAATCGCATAAAAGTATCGCAATTGGCTATGTTTAATACCACAATCAATTTTTTAACACTTCCTGCCTGATGTCTTTGTCAGTTATCTGCTTTTTCTAGCTTCTGTTACTTTCCTCAATGACTGAAACTGATAATTTCTTGGTCTTGGTTGTATTTGCAGTTTACTGGGCGTATCTTGCGGTGTCGAGAGTCCAGGCTAGCGAGACTCGTTTACAGATTTCAGCTTACAGAGGATGAGAGGTCAGTACTTCGTGACCTGGGCTTATATTGGATCTGCTATATGCCTGAGATCGCGACCAACAAGGGTCTGATGTCTGCTCTTGTAGAGTGATGGCATTCAGAGACCTATACCTTCTGGTTGCCCACTGGCGAGTGCACTGTTACTTTGGAGGATGTGTATCACATCCTCCAACTCCCTATCCAGGGCGAGTTGGTGGAGTATTCCACCTGTACTGGTGTCACTGCCTTGACTGAGCTCTCTGGTCTGCCCCGAGATCAGTTCGGGCTTGCCGGAGGTTATGACATTCCGTGGTCGAGATTCAGATTAGGCCTAGATAGACCATCCACACTGCTGGGTAGTTTGATATGTGGGATCCTATGCCCCGATCGACGCCAGCGTGGTTTTTCTTTTGGTTTTGGTAGCGTTCTTCAGAGTATGGTCCAAGACCATACTGTCTTCGCGTGGGGCCCATGCATGTTGGCCCACATGCACTTCCATATGATGTATGTGGCTTACCTTGACGGTAAGTCACTTGGTTGTGGTGCCACATTATTACAGATTTGGGCATGGGAGCATATAGCTGTCTGTCGTCCTGTAGGTGCCCGTGCTCTCTCGGTCGATAGGCCGTATGCATATATGTATGATGGTGTGATTGTTCAGACCCATATGGGTCATCTTTCTTACTGGCAACAACAGCTTGATATGATTCCATATTTCATTTGGAGACCTTATAGAGATTGTCCTGTTTGGGATGGTGAGGATATCCATCTTCCTTTTTGTAGACAACAGAGATACCTAATTGGTCGCGTTAGTGACCATGTGCATATGATAGATTTTCATAACACCGACAGGGTGTTACGACAGTTTGACGAGCAGCAGGATGTTTCAGATTCTTATGCCTATTTTTCTCGGAGGTCGAGGGATGCTCGTGTATGGGGTGATGTAGTTTCACTGGATGCTGCTCGCACCGAGTTCTTAGGGTTCCTTCCTATTGCATGGACCTGGTGCTCTGCCACTATGGATCCAGGTTTGTCTTATTTTTGATTGCTTATGTACTTCTGTTCTGCTCTCTTATTTGTGCTCATATCTTGCTTTGATACTTATGTATATCTATCCTCTGATTTGTGCTCATATCTTGCTTCGATACTTATGTATATCTACTTTGGTGCTGATAGTTGATTTATCTTTTGCAGGCACTACTCCACAGTATGATGCCCATTGGTTACAACATCGTCCTATTGCCTTGATAGATGTTTCACGTCTTGTTCCTAAGACTATCATGCAGAGGGCTTGACGGGTACAGTGCGGTAGGGGAGGCCGTGATGGAGCTAGAGGTGGTGGCTGGGGAGGGAGGGATGGAGGTAGAGATGGTGGACGAGGGGGAGGTGGGAGGGATGGTGGGAGGGACGGAGGACGAGGGAGAGGTGATGATGGAGGGGATGATCCTGATCCCGGTGGTGCTGGTGGTGGTGTTAGGGTGGGAGGTGTAGGAGTGGGGGTAGGTCTAGTGTTTCCAGAGTTGGATTGGGGACCATTTTGGAGGAGGAGGCACCGCAGTTGGTGCGCAGAGTTCATAGGTGGACAGCAGCAGTTTTGGCCCCCCGAAATGAGGATCAGGTTGTTATAGAGGATGTGGATGTAGAGCTTGCTGATATAGATGTGGAGGCTCTTGATGAGTAGAGTATTGAGACCAGTTCCTCAGAGGATAGTGGCAGTAGCAGGAGTAGTACTGGTGAGAGCTCAGAGAGTGGGGAGGGATTAGGCGGCCAGGCCGGGGAGGGTGACATGGATGTGGCGATGGGGGGGATGGATGATGAACCTTCAGAGGTGGAGCGCCTAACCTAGGAGATTCAAGACCTTCAGGTTCGTCTTGCCCTATCTGATGCTTGTGCCATTGCTTTGGAGGCCCGTGTTACAGCTGCGGAGTCCAGAGAGCGATAGGCTCGGGCTGAGGTCTGCACCTTTATTAATAGTGTTCAGGATGTATCCCACAGAAATATTTTGGATAGATACTACAGATCTGGGCGAGGTGCTTAGAGGGAGCTAGATTACTGGAGACGACACTATGAGGGTGCAGTTCCTGCGTCAAAGAGAGTACCCAGCTATACTGTGTCACAGAGATCTAGCAGGGCTCAGTGGTCTCAAAGCAGTGGTGTCAGAGCTCCGGGGTCCTCTCATAGGACAGATTCTGATATGCCTCCCCCTTGTGCTCCTCCTGGCGAGGGTGGGGGTAGTTCCTGCTGATTCTGTTCCTTGTACCATTTTGTAGTGATTCATTGTATACTCTGAGTTGTACCATTTTTGTATCTCGATACACTGATATATATATATGATTCACATGTTGGTTACCTTCTGTGTTCAGACTTACGACTTTTCATTTGTACTCAGATATTTTGATCTACATGAGATGCATTTTGTGTTGTTATATGATGTGTCATGGTTTACTTGCTATATGTATGATTCAACATGATCTAGTGTTTTTAGATGATGAAATGTATATGCAATGTTCTATTATGCAAACTCATGTATGGATTATTTTACTTTTTCTTATGTTACTGACACGTCATGCAGGATGGTGTAAATGGAATGTATGTTTATATGAAATGCTTTATGGATGCATGTGATGTTATGATTTATCAATTATGCAACTACCATGTATTTTTCATTTTCTGATGCACTTTATGGAATGAATGCAATCTATTATGCACAAAATATCTGAGTAATGCATGTGTTAGTTAGAAAGAAGTTAGTTTGGATAGATGTGCTCTAAGATTGATCCAATAGAATGTAATGATAGAAAAGTTTCTTCTTTTTTTTAATGTATGGATAGATATGATCTGATAGATAGGAATGAATGTCCCAAGTCGCTGCCCCTGTTCCAATAATTGTCATCATTGCATCTTTTTTTTGTATTTTCTGATATTCTGGAAGAGCGTCGAATGATCCAGGGTACATACTACTTGGATACCGCCACGAACTCTTGATAGCAGAAGGAGTAAAGAGATTGAATAGAAAGAGACCCATAGTGCACCCAAATATTGACCATCTGGATTCAACTATGTTCCCTGTTTGAAATGGAAGAAAGCCAAAAGCACCCAGATATTGACCATCTGGATACCGCTTGTCCTCTAAATAAATCTAAAACAAAGAAAACAAGATAGAACTCCTATTCCCCTAGAGTCCATCTGGATAGCATCGTGAGCTCTTGGTTTCTGAAAAGGGAAAGACGAGCAAACAAGATAGAACTCCTATGCCCCTAGAGTCCGTCCGGATAGTATCGTGAGCTCTTGTTTGCAAACATAAAGGGAAAGACCATAGAACCAAGATAGAACTCCAAAGAAACTCAGAGTCCATCTGAATATTGCTGCGAGCTCTTGATTCTATAAAACCAAACAAATAAAATAAAATAGAAGGAATGTCCAATTCTTTCCCAGGTTTAAGCTTAGATCGTGGAACTGCGCGGCTGCCAGATAAGTGACAACGTCTACCGCATTTATCCTAAATCATCATGGCCCTGAAGTTGAAGTGAACATTCATCAAATAGCAATCAAAGAAAATTAGTCATGATCTATCATAGCTACTCTCCTCACATAGTGGATCCTGGAGTAGCATAAGAATTGTGACCGTGAAATATGTACTGACATCTGATTGACTTGACTGACTTAGTCAACTTTTTGGATGGTTCCTTGATGCAGTTGGATTCTCTTGATTGGCTCGACTCTTTGGATAGGCTTGATTAGCTTGTTTTCTTTGATCGCGTTGGCAGTGGATCGAGCTGTGTCAGATGGGTCGAATGCGTGTTCGCAAAGCTCATGATTGTGACAGTCTTGTTGATTGGATTGATTTGGATGCTGTGATCATGTTGGCAGCTGATCATGCTGTGTTAGATGGGCTGAATGCGTGTTTGCAAAGCTCATGATTGTGACAGTCTTTGAATGATTTGATCATATTGGCAGCTGATCAAGCTATGTCAGATGGGCCCAATGCTTGCTCACAAAGCTCATGATTGTGACATTTATTGACTGGGCGTGATCGCCCTTTGAATTCTTGATAACCGAGATGGCTTTATTGCTTGGGATTTTGCAATTTTTTTAATGTTTTTGATGAAGATTGATTTCTCTTGATTTTTTATCTTTTTAGGATTTTTGATGAGTTTTGCGAATTTTTTGGATTTTTTGATGATATTCAGAATTGCCCCCTGGTCTGGTGGACCAGTATTAAACGTTGGTATGTGCTTGGTGCTTAGAGGGGTTTGTGCTTGCAGATATAGCTTTGGATAGTTAGTCTTGCCTTTGAAATCTATTTAAACTTTTGGAGCTCATTGATGGTGAAGCTAGAATTGAACACTTGGCACCTGTTTGCCAGGTTTTCACTGAGAGAGCGATTTTGTTTCTCTTTACTTTTTTTTCTCTCTCTTTTTTTTTTTTTTTTTATTGTTGCCAAGGCACCTGATTGCCAGGTTTTCACCAAGGTAACTTTTGTATTTTTTGATTTTTTTGGTATTTTTTGAGTATGTAGATAAGTGCCTTAACCATAGAGTCCTCAAGGATAGAACCTCTTTAGGTGCATGCTGTTGATGTATCTGGGGAGCTGGTCTCCTTCTGGTGTGGCAAGTATGAATGCCCCACTCTAAGTAGAGCTGACAATAATAAATGGCCCTAGCCAGTTAGGTTTGAACTTACTAGGTTTGATTCGCTCTGCTTGATTCTTCTGATTTTTCATGAGGACAAGGTCTCCTACCTCAAATTTTCTTGGCTTCACCTTCTTATGATATTTCCTTCTAAGTTGGTTCTGATAGCCTTGTAAGTGGTCGAAAGCATGCTTCCTTCTTTCATCTAGTAACTCTAGCTCATTAAGCCTTGCGACTCTGTAGTCCTCATTTGTGATCAGGTTTCTTAGTGATATTCTCAGTGATGGGATTTCCACTTCGAGGGGTAAGACCACCTCTGATCCATAGACTAGGGAGAAAGGAGTGGTTCATGTAGGTGTTCTCACACTAGTTCTGTATGCCCATAATGCGGGACTAAGTTGTAAGTGCCAGTCTCGCCCTGATTCATTCACCGTTTTCTTCAAAATCTTCAGTATTGTTTTGTTGGTAGCTTCAGCTTGTCCATTCCCTTGAGGGTAGCAAAATGAAGAGAATCCTTGTTTGATGTGGAACTACTCACATAAGTCTTCAACATTCTGGTTTTGGAAAGGTGTTCCATGATCTGTCAGGATCGTTTGTGGGATCCCGTATCGACAGATAATATGGTTAAGTATGAACATTGCAATTTGCTTTCCAGTGATGTAAGTGAGGGGAATTTCTTCCACCCACTTGGTGAAGTACTCCATTTCTGCTATGATGTACTTGTGTCCGTTTGCAGAAGAAGGTGTTATTTTGCCCACTAGGTCAAATCCCCACATTGAAAATGGCAGTGGTGATGTGATGTGATTCAGTTCCTAGGTTGGTGCATGGATGAGGTCTCCATGAATTTGACACTGTCTACACCTTTGAACATGCTTGTGTGCATCTATCTCTATTGTTGGCCAATAGTATCCCATATGAATGATTTTCTTAGCTAAGTTGTTTCCACCTCTGTGGGTTCCACATATTCCTTCATGAACCTCGTACAAAGCTTTTTGTGATTCCGTAGAAGTGAGACATCGTAGTAATGTTCCATCTAGACTTCGTCTGTATAGAGTAGTCGAAAGGATGGTATACCTAGAGGCTTGGTAGATTAGGGACTTTCTTTGGATCCTAGACAGGTTTGGAGGTAAGACATTGTTTTGTAGGTAGTTATAGACTTCTTGATACCATGGGGATTCCGGACCAATAAGGACATACGCGGATTCTGTGATAGATGCCTGATGTGAGGGCACCAACAGTTTCTCCACTAGAAACTAGAATTTGGTATCATTACCTGGCCTATCAATCAATGATCCTATAGTAGCCATCGCATTTGCAACTTTGTTCTGTGCTCTTGGTACTTGTTCAAAAAGTATGTAATGAAACTTGGTTCGTAGCCTTTCCATTTATACTTTGTCTGGTATGAGCTTCTCATCTTTGGTCATATAATCATTGTTGACCTGGCTAATAACCAACTGCAAGTCTCCAAAGACCTTCAGGTTCTTGATTCTCCATTGGATTGCTATCTTTAGACCAATTACCAGTGCCTCATATTCTTCTATGTTGTTGGTGCACGGGAAGTTGAGTCTAAAGGACTTTGGAATTGTATCATGGTTTGGAGTAATGAGCACTATCCCTGCCCCCGCGCCATGGTTTGTACATGATTTGTCAAAATAGAGCTGCCATACCTCGATTGCCAGTTGTAGTGTCATGATGGATTTGTCAAGAAAGTCAAATACAATGGGCTGATGGTCCTGGATAGGCACCTCTGCTAGTTGATCTATGATCACTTGTCCCTTGATAGCCTTTCTGTCTACGTATTCAATGTCGAACTCGCTTAAGATCATTACCCATTTGGCCAGTCGTCCAGTGAGTGTTGCTTTGCTCAGGAGGTACTTGAGGGGATCAATATGTGTGATCAGTTTCATTTGGTGACTCAACATGTAGTGTCTGAGCTTCTGGGAAGCGAAAACAACTGCTAGGCATGACTTCTCAATGGGCGTATAGTTTAGCTCATATCCAACCAAAGTCTTGCTTAGGTAGTAGATGGCCCTCTCCTTTCCTGCATCATCATGTTGTGCCAAGAGGACACCTAATGTTGATTCCATTGCTGAGATATATAGAAGCAATGGTCTACCTTGTACTGGTGGTACCAATATAGGTGACTTAAGAAGATAGTTTTTGAATATCTGAAATGCCTGTTCACATTGCTCTGTCCATATAAACTTGATGTCTTTATGCAATAGATGTTGGAATGGGTGACATTTGTCTGCTAGTTGAGCTATGAAGTGCCTGATTGATTGTAGCCTTCCTTGTAATCCTCATAGTTGTCTCAGGTTTGATGGTGGAGGCATATCCAATATTGCTTTGACCTTTGCTGGGTCTACCTCGATTCCTTTGTGTGATACTATGAATCCCAGTAATTTGCCTGCTGTGACACCGAAAGCACACTTCTTTGGATTCAGACGAACCTTGAACTCCTACATTCTATCAAAGATGGGTCTCAAAACCTGTAGATGATCCTTTCAAAGTATGGACTTGGCTAGTATGTCATCCACATAGTCTTCCATTGTTTTGTGGATGAGATCATGAAAGATAGTTGTCATAGCCCTTTGGTATGTAGCTCCGGCATTCTTTAGACCAAATGGCATGACATTCCAGCAATACGTGCCCCATGGACATGTGAAATTTGTCTTGTGTTGGTCCTCTGGTGCGATCCTTATCTGATTGTAACCTGAAAAGCCATCCATGAGGGATAGCATTTGATGTCCCGCAGTTAGGTCTACTATCATGTCAATGTTTGGTAGAGGGAAGTCATCCTTGGGACATGCTACGTTGAGATCCCTGAAATCTGTGCAAATCTGTATTTGACCACTATGTTTTGTAACTGGTACCAGATTAGATATCCAATCCACATATGGTATGGGTCTTATGAATTTAGCATCCAAGATCTTTTTCAATTCTTCTTTCACTAGTAATGCCACGTGAGGGTGCATCTTTCTTAGCTTCTATTGGACAGGTTTCACATTGGGTAGCAATGGGAGATGATGTAGCACTAACTCTGGATCCAACCCTGGCATGTCTGAGTAGGACCATGCAAAATTAATCATCCGTTCTTTGAAGAAACTGATAAATTGCTCTCTTTCCTCAGGAGTGAGTGATTTTGCCAGGTATATGTTCTTTGGGTTCCTGTCATCCCCCAAGTTTACTTCCTCTGTTTCTTCTGCTAGTAAGGCTGATTTCTCCTCTATCAAGTGGAGGAGTTCCTTCTTTCCATCTTCTAGCACCTCAGCAAGGTTTTCGCTAGAAGATACGTCTTGTTTTAGCTTTTTATCATTCTTTTATTTTTTCTTTTGTGGACTAGAAATAGGTGCTTCCTCCCTGAAATATGTTGTGTTGTCTAGATTGAAGGAGAGTCCTGCTTTGTGATCTCCTGATGGGATGCCTTCCCTTAGCCCCATAAAATGAGCTATAGCCTCATCATTTTTGAAGACATCTAGATTAGGTGGTCCTTGTTGATCCCACTCTATAAGCTCAGGGTGTACAAGACAGACACTTTCACTACTGTTTGGCTTTGGTTGACTGAAGGAGACTGCTGATATGGTGCCTACGAAATTGGAGCATGATGTGGACACACCACTGGAGGTCTGATGAATGATATGTTTGTCTATACAAGGTTTTTCAGAAATATTCAATTGGTTAAATAGGTCTGCGAGATTTATAACAATGTCTAACCGAGGGGAGTAATCTGGGATTGATGGTTCAGAGTCGTGAAGGGATCTCCACTCATACTCGTGGGAGTCAGTCTCTATAGAATTTACGTCCGATGTCTCACTTCCTTGGGTATCATCGATTTCTATGTGTAGGTTTGTTAGGGATTGTGTGGTTCCCTCTTTGGCGGGCAACAACTGCGCTAATATGTTGCTTATTAGGACATGCTCTGTGTTGTGCCCCCGGTGCATTTCTGCCACTTGTTCCTGATTTACTTGAATGTCTTGGGTCACAGGACTGGTGCTTTGTTGTCCATAGCCCAATTCTCTTGTATTTCTTTGAGGTTGTGGAAGAGGCAGTTCATATATGCCCTGTTGCCTTGCCCCCAGGCCAGTTGTACCATCATACCCAAATCTTTGGATCATTGTGTAACCATTACCATAGTTTTCCAAGGGCAGTGGTGGTCAGATTGTCTCAGGGGTGTCTTGATATAACCAGGTGTTGATTTTTTGTTCAAAAGGATTCTCTTCCGCTATGTCTCCCCATTGGACAAAGGTTGTGGGTGGACATCTGAATAGAACTGACTGTGGAGTTTCTGTTGCAACAATAGGTTGCGGCATGCCATGACTTCTTGGGCTTTGAGGCATGTGTGTGATAGTAAAAGCCTCCTCATATCTATATTCACCATAGCCCTTGTATGTGATGGATATCTTGCTTGCTTTCTGTGTGATATCCTTAAGTTTTGAATCTGAAGGGGGTGGATTAGTTGCGTCCTGCTTAATGACTATCTTTCCTGCTGCTCATGTGACATCCTTGGGATTCAAATCTGAAGAGGATGGGATGCTTGCATCTTGGTTTGAAGGTACCTGGTTATCAGTGCTAATTTGGACCATATTACAATATTGGAATGGATTGGGATCCCCCTCTATGATGATTTCCTCTCCCTGGTGAGGAAATTTGATGCATTAATGGTATGTCAAGGGTAAAACTTGCATTTCATGTATCCAAGGTCTCCCTAGCAACATGTTGTATCCCAAATTGAGATCTAGGATTTGGAAGGGAGTATTTTTGATCACGGGACCAATACGGACAGGTAAAATGATAATACCTTTAGATGATCTTTCCTCTTCATCATGAACTCTGATATTTATCCTCCTTGTGATATCAATGCTTGATTCTGAATAACCCAGTTGCTTGATTAACTTGAAAGTACATATGTTTAATCCGGCTCCACCATCAACAAGGACCCTACAAATAGTGCTTTTGTGGACTTGGATAAGTAAGTGCAAAGGATCATTGTGCAGGGGTTTATGCGGCGGCACATCATGGTCTATGAAAGTGGCATGCTTGTTTGCAGTGATATGGTTGACCATTTTTTGGAAGCTTTCGGGTGTTATGTCCCTTGGGACAGCTGCATTCTGAAGGGCTTGGTTGAGTGCTAGCTTATGCTGAGGAGATATGCGCAATAGATCAAACATGGAGATTTGGGCAGGTGTGCGCTTGAGTTGGTCCACTATGCTTGTTTGTGGATCTGGGTTTGCTGTGGGATTTGATTGCGTAGTGGAAGAGGATGGGACTCCTTGCAAGATGACTCTGGTGCGATGTGTTGTTACATCACATTTATTACCTTGGTCTCTGATAGTGATCGTAGCCACATGGCTATCTGAAGGATTGAGGCAATTGATAGTATTATCACTGTTAGCATAGGTATAGTTGACTTGTTTTGTTGGTCCACCAGATCCGAAAGCTTTTCCCTTGGTGTGATCATGAAAGGTATCATTGAAAATGGTGTGATCAGTCATGCCTTGGTTTTGGGTATTGGTCACATCGATGGTCTTTGTGTCAATTAGATCTTGGATAGCATGTTTCAATTGGTAATAGTTGGATGTTTTATGTCCTTTTACCCCATGAAATTCATAGAATTCTTTATCATTATACCACCTTGGTTTGTTTTCCTCTAGTTCAAAATCCCTGATTTTCGGGAGAGTGATAGTGTTTGATTGTATCAACTTGTGTAAAGCTGATTCTATCGGCTCTCCCAATGGTGTGAAATCTCGTTACTGGAATTGGAACCGTGGTCTGCGTTGATTCTGTTGTTGATTATTTGACACAGTGGCTGCTTGTACCAGAGGGGGTTGGTTTTCGATGGATGCGTGTTGAGTGGGCCCTGTGGGTTTTTGGTTGGCCACAGGTGCGCCGTGCAGTGACACCTTGGGTTGTGCATAGTTAACTGTCTTTACATCAATGACACCGTTGTTAGTGATATTTTTGTTCTTGTTCCACCATTTAGCTTTATCTGTTGCATTCTTATTTGTATTTGTTTGTGTGGGATCTGCAAGGACTCCTCTTTTGACCAAGTTCTGCTCACAGCGAACTCCTCTTTCGATGAGCTGTGTAAAGTTCAGAGCTAGCTGTAGTTCTGTTGTGAATGACATGTCTGGGATTAGATTGTCAACAAACATGAATATTAAGTCTTGTTCGGGCACATCGTAGGTAATGCGGTTTGCCGTATTCCTCCATCTCTGTAGGAATTTTACAAAGGACTCTCCATCTTTTTGTTTGATATTGCAAAGGTCCTTGATGCTGAACTTACACTCGATGTTATGATGGAAATGAGCTATGAACTTTTCAGCCAATTCTCCCCAAGACTGAATGCCGTGGGGTAAATGCGAGAACTGTTCCATTGCTGGACCGGCCAAGCTTTGTGGGAACAGTCGCATTAAATACATCTCATCATGGGCGACTTTGACACAAGTAGCAAAGAATTCTCGGATATGCTCAATAGGGTTGGTAGTGCCCCTATACTTGTAGAACTTTGGTATCAAGAAATGGTTGGGAAATGGAGACATGTGAAGAGAGTGGTCAAAGGGGTATGGGTATAAGTCCTCTGCGGTATAGGATTTTGTGTGCCCTTGATTTTGTATATCCATCATTTGGGTTTGAAGGGTTTGCATTTTTTGCATCAACATGTCTGTCTGATTTTGAGGCTGATGAGCAATGATCCTTTGTGCTGTGGTGGGTATGAGGCTGCGCCTCTGTGTCCCTTGAGTAGGAATATAGGATTTTATCCTAGGGACTTGATACTGATTCCCCACCAAGTAATTTGTGAATGTGGGCATACGAGTAGCCCATGGTGTGTTGTGATGCATTTGTGGTTGCGATTGAAATTGTTTTTGAAACTGTTGGGGTTGGTATTGCTGCTGCTGAGGTTGGATGGGTAACTGAAACTGGGGTTACTGTTGCGGGGGTTGTATGGGTAATTGAAACTGGGGTTGTTGTTGCGGGGTTTGTATGGGCAACTGAAGCCAGGGTTGCTATTGCGGGGGTTGTATGGGAAAAGATGTAGCCTTGGGTGGGCCTTGATTGTAAGTTGGTCCTGTCGAGATATATCCTTGCGGGCATGGAGCATTGATCCCATGACTAGTGTGAATTGATTATAGTAGCGGCAATGTTTCAAAACAAGTTGTGTTCGATGGGATGGAAGGCATAGCATGTGATCTTGATTGTCCTGGCCATGAGGCCAAAGGTGTAGGCATACTAGTGACCATGGGTACACTTAGTTGCGGGCCTGTCATGCCTTGAGTGGATGAAGTGCTGGCTTGGTTTGGGTCCTTAATTTGACCAGATATAGTATGCGTCGATGCAGGCAAGATCAAAGGTGGAAAGATTGGAGACACAATAGGTAGTATCTGAGGTGTTTGAGTAATGTTTTGACCTGTGAGAGGGTTTTCGGGCCATATAGTCGATACGCTAAATTCAGCGGGGAGTTTGACTCCCTTCTTTATAAGCATGGCCAAGTAACGTTCAGGGTTTCTCTCTATGACAGCATCAACTACTTTCATGGAGTAAGAATCTTGTTCCACATCTTCTAGTTCTTCCTCTGTGATATCTTGGAAAAAGGCTGCCCCACGGGGCTGTTCAATCAATAATGCAGGACTTGTGTTCGCAAAGGGATCATTTTCTTGCTCTGTCTCCCAAGCGGGGAAGTGGTTGATATAGGACTCATCTGGTTGATTTCTAGCCTTAGACCTTGTGTAGGGTCCATCATGAGGTGTCTGAGACATCGTGTGGTCCAGGTTTTGTAACTGAAACAAGTGATATAAAGCAAACAAGAAAGAAGATCCTTTTCTTGAGGAAATCCGAGTTATGTTTTTGACAAAGGTAATTCTAGGGATAGATTTTGATATAACTTGATCTCAAAGTTGTGATGATAAAAGATAGTATTTGCTGACCTTTGTTTTGGACAAAGTCACTTTGAAAAAGATGATGATATTTGAAAAGATGAGATCAAGATATGTCGAGTCTGTGCTTTTGAATTAACAATGTTTTTGACAGTAATCGTGTTTCTACAAAGAAAGGGTAATCTTTAGTGTTTAGAGATTCACATAATGTTTTTCGTGTTTTCCTAGGATAGACACTAGTTTTAGACACAAAATGAAGGATTCTTTCAAGGTTTTAAGTCAGAACTGGAATATAGTATTTCTAGTCAATTGCGGCACTATTCCACCGATTGCGATAAAATGACTGGTCAATTGCGGTAATTTATAACCGATTGCGGTAATAAATATGATGATTGCGGTAATAAATGAATCAACTGTGGAAAAATTCCTTTAATTGCGACCTGATGTGGGCAATTGCGGTAAAATGGGAACAGTCTAAAAAAAGACTAAAGGATAAGTATCACTGCTTCATTTTTTGAATTTTCTAGAACAATGCTTCTGATAAGCAAGATAGTTGACTTTGACACCCTAGAATTTTAACACGTTTGACTTGTTTTGACAGTTTGGATGTTTTGGTTTTACGTTTTTCAGAAACTAAGCAAAGAAACAAGCACAATAGACACAGTGTTTTGAAGAATGAAGATTGAAGTGTGTATGTTCTACAACTTTTTCAAGTTGCAAGGTTTTCACAAGGTCTCAACAATGAACAAACAGATTTAATCTAGGTCAAATTGGCTTCAGAGTACAATGTTATAGGCCCAATACTTGAATGTCCGTTAGCTCACATAGCAATTGTCACACTACTAGGACACATAGATCCACAATGTAGGTGCCTGTGTTTTTGCCGTTTCCAAGTATTGTTGTCGTGAAGTGAAGATCTCTTTCACTACACAAATACCGTGGGACACATATGTTGGGAATCTTGCAGGGAAATTCTACAACCCCTTGCACTATAATAAGGTATATGTTCAGAGGTAAAATGGGTGGTCTCTAATTAATCAGGTTGTAATAAGGGTCTATGGTGTCTCTCCAATCGGTTTGTACGTGCGTGACTCACTTAAGAGCCTAATTAACCATGCTGGCTCCTTAGGGATATTCACCCGATCCAGACTATTGTCAACATGCCTCGCCCGAGCTTGGCTAGATAAGACAGGACTTTGGTTCGCGCCTTGTTTATATACCGATCGGAAGGAAGAAGCGCATTCCCCGGACAGACCTTTCTAGAAAAGTATAAAGGTTTGTAATCTAACAGTTTGTGCAAGTGCATCCAAAATGCAAGACACAAGGTTAATCGATTAAGCTCCAAATTTTTAAATATGAACTAATCTACACCACAATACAGGCAGAAGGGTTCAAATTTTAAGCCCAAAACAAAGTGTTGATTGCTTTGTTCAATTTTAATGCATCAAATCGAAAAATTCTTTGTCTTGTTCAATTCTTAATCCTCACGTCAATTTTAAGCCCAAATCCAAAATATGAGGTGTGAAATGTTTTGCAAGCACTGTTCTTTTTAGACCCAAATCGAAAAAATGAATTCCTTTTAGATTTGTGTTGTTTAGACAAGTTAGTACCAAAAAAGGATTACTTTGCAAAATGAGGATATAAGTAACTTTGAAATAATGAAAGATGCTTACCAAAACTTACCCTTCTCTGTCTTTGGTGACTTTGGTCCAATCCTGCACAGAAACCAAGAAGAATGTCAATTTAGAAACAGATGGGCTGCAAATTTGGATATGATGATTGCAATATTCCCTGCGATTGCGGCAATCTTCTTTCAATTGCGGTAATTATCTGTCAAATGTGGTAAGGCACTGACAACTACGGGAAAATGCTATCAATTGTGGCACAGATCGGGCAACTGCGGCAGAATTCTTGCAATTGATGCACGGATCGGACGATTGCGGCAAAATACTAGAGGAATAAGAAAAGAAATGGGCAGAACAACTGTGAAATCCTGCAATCAATTGCGGTATTAAACCATTTGATTGTGGCACATAATAGACAATTGTGGTAGAATACAAGCGATTGTGAAATAGTATAGATGTTGAAGAAAAGTGTGATTTTTAATTTTACGACCGTACGTCATTGGTTTGATCAATCCGTTTCTTTGTCTGTAAGAGATATTTGGGCTGTTTGATTCACGTTGGGTTCACCAAAATGTACGCCTCTCTCTTTTGATTCCCACAGCTTTCCAAAGGCGAGGGTTAGTAGCACAGGTTTCACAAATGAATGCAAATCAAGTATGTAATGACTACTAAATGAATAACAGAAACGTGAGCAATAAAATGTACAAGCAAGAGAAAGGAAGACAAATAAATGCAAACCCAACGATGCTTGAAGCTTCTATTGTCTCTCTCTACTTCTTCCGAAATGTTGTTCTTGATGCGTCTATGACTTGAGAAGTGTCGAGAATTTGCTAATTGAAATGAGTGTGATCACAAGATGGCTTGAATGCTAGAACAAAACCGGTATAGTAATGGCGCACGAGAGCTTGAAATCCTGGATCCTTCAAATGGCTATGAAGGGTTTATTATATAGGAATTGGTGATGAAATGAACGGTTGAAATCAATCCCAGAGATAGGGAGATGAACGGTTGAGATCAAAAGGAATAGGAGAGGTCCTCAGTAAACTCCACCTCTTCATTTGGTAAAGAGGAGATAGAGTTTGGTTAATTGAAGAGCTAATTATGAGTTACCTTTTTGAACTGAAGAGGTGGGTGAAGTTACCCATGTGGACTGGAGAGATGGGTGGAGTAACTTATGGGATCTGATTGGAGTTATCTCTTTGAAGATAAATGAATATTTAATTCATTTATTTAATAATTGTTTTCAACGTGTGAGATAATTGAATTCTTTTTGATTGAAGAATTGCTTTATTGAATGAAATTAAATTAATTTAATTGAAATTAACTTAATTGGAAGAATTTAATTAGTAATTTTAAATATTTGAATTTAAACTATAGGAAATTGAGTTTAATTAATTAATTAATGGTAATTAATCAATTAAAGCTATTTAATTAAATAAAATTAATTATTTAATTAATT
>MU225201.1:2534393-2549790 GCA_018584345.1 Thuja plicata
AATCTCTCTCTCTCTCTCTCTCTCTCTCTCTCTCTCTCTCTCTCTCTCTCTCTCTCTCTCTCTCTCACACACACACACACACACACACACACACACACATATTGGGAGTGGGAGATAATATGAGAGAGAGAGAGAGAGAAGTAAAACCTATGCATTTCATTCCCCATAACCTGATCGGGTTTTGAAGAAACAAAAATAGGCTTTGCTCTGGAAGCTATAACTTCCACATACGGAGTTCGATTGACTCCGTTCAAAAAGCGTAGGAAATATCTTGAGATGATCTAACACATTATTAACCTATGATCATCTTTAGGCATCAACATTTTTTCTACCATCCATTTGAATCAAGTAAGGTATAAAATAGGTACTCATTATTGTCCATACATGCAACGTATAGGAAAATCAGTATGCTCTCTCTCTCTCTCTCTCTCTCTCTCATATCCCACTCCCAAACTCTCTCTTTATATCTCTCATATTGGGGGCGGAAGATAATATGAGAGAGAGAGAAGTAAAACTTATGCATTTCATTCTCCATAACCCTGTTTTGAAGAAACTAAAATAGGCTTTACTCTGGAAGCCATAACTTTCACATACAGAGTCCGATTGACTCCATTCAAAAAGAGTAGGAAATATCTTGAAATGATCTAACACATTATTAATCTATGATAATCTTTACGCATCAACATTTTTACTACCATCCATTTGAATCAAGTAAGGTATAAAATAGGTACTCATTATTGTCCATACATGCAACGTATAGGAAAATCAGTATGCTCTCTCTCTCTCTCTCTCTCATATTGGGAGTGGGAGATAATATGAGAGAGAGAGAGAGAGGTAAAACTTATGCATTTTATTCTCCATAACATGATCGGGTTTTGAAGAAACTAAAATAGGATTTTCTCTGGAAGCCATAACTTCCACATACAGAGTCCGATTGAATCCATTCAAAAAGTGTAGGAAAGATCTTGAGATGATCTAACACATTATTAACCTATGATCATCTTTAGGAATCAACATTTTTTCTACCATCCATTTTAATCAAGTAAGGTATAAAATAGGTACTCATTATTTTCCATACATGCAATGTATAGGAAAATCAGTATGCTCTCTCTCTCTCATATTCAGAGAGAGAGAGAGAGGGAGAGAGAGAGAGAGCATATTGATTTTCCTATACGTTGTATGTATGGGCAATAATGAGTGCCTATTTTATACCTTACTTGATTCAAAAAGATGGAAGAAAAAATGTTGATGCCTAAAGATGATCATAGGTTAATAATGTGTTAGATCGTCTCAATATATTTCCTACACTTTTTGAACGAAGTCAATCGGACTCCGTATGTGGAAGTTATGGCTTCCAGAGTAAAGCCTATTTTAGTTTCTTCAAAACCCGCTCGGGTTATGGAGAATAAAATGCATAAGTTTTACTTCTTCAAAACCCTATCGGGTTTTGAAGTACTTTTTGCTTTTCATAACCCGATCAGGTTATTTGAAATTTAGAAACCTGATTGGGTTATGGCTTGGGAAGATCTTTGGAAAACGACCCAAAGGCTTGGAGGGTCATTTTCCCTCCATTTTTATTCTTTTAGACATTTTTTCATCTTGTAAGATGAATTTTTGACTTTATCTTCATCAGGTTTGCAATTTCTCAACTGGGTATCTTTATAATTTTCACCATAATCTCATATGTCTTCTTAGCTTCCTAACCATATAAATTTTTCTATTTTTGGACAACATTAGCATAGTAAACTTTAATTTTCTTTACCAGTGTCTTGATTGTCCTCACAAACATATGTCTACCATTTTTTTAATAACTTTCTATATACTTAATCAAATTACATATTATGTTTTTGCACTTGATTCTATACACTTTTTAAAAAAAAAGTTTTCATTTTCGATTATTTTGATGCAAGTTATGCCCAACGCACGAACAAGTACCAAATTTTCAAGATGCGATCACTTCAAAAAATCACAGAAAAAAAAATACTCATTATAAAATTACAAAAAAATACACAACTTCTAGATCTCACTCTTACCTATCATCCTACTAAAGGGATCTAAAAAATACTAAATATAACTATATCTTTTGTATCGCGCATGGAAATAACTATGTTATGTTTTTCCAAAAAAATCAGGAACATGTTTTTGTGCGCGCAAGGTTTGACCCTCGTAATATTATCGGTTTTTTAAAAACATTAGTGTTTTAGAAACTAGATTCAGAGTACTAAACTTTTTATTTTTTACACATCTTCTTATTTTGCTTGCATGACCCTCAAATGCTTGTTCCAAGATCAGGTTTACCCGATTTCAGAAAAATGTGTCCACTTATACCCCCCTTTTTGGTCCACAACTTGGTGCACACACCCCATGGAAAATAACGAGTTACAAATATTTGAACAAGCTCAAGAAAAAAACATATTGGATTGAATAAAAAAATGACAAAATCTACAAATAATTAAAAGGTTTGACACATGCAAGCTAGTTCAACTACCTCTTGATAAGAAAATTGTTGGTACAGTGTGGGTATACAAAACTAAGTAAAATTCTAATGGAAGCATTAGTAAGCATAATGATAGATTGGTAGCCAAATGATAGATTGGTAGCCAAATGATACACTTAACAAGAAGCTATTGATTATATATTGAAACATTTACACATGTAGCTTAAATAGATACCTATCAAATTAGCTTTGGCATTGGAAAGATAGTTTGAGTTATCAAATTTTAGCTAGTTCATTTATATGGTATAGGTTTAGGTCCATACACGAGTTCAATTTTGTAGGCATAAGATCATATTTTCTGGTATATGTTTGAATTGGAACAAAACATGGTTAGTTTAAAAGTTTTCAAAATTGTGATATTGCTATTAGGATTCAACTGTGTAGATTTTGAGTCAAACTCATTGACCCATGTTTGATAAGTAGTGGTTCATAAGAACCCATCTCTCATGAGAATGAATGGAACACTTAGCACTCATTGCATCTAGGTGATGCTCACAGAGGTGAAGCACCGAGAGTTCCTGGGAGGTCACCCATTCCAATACTACTCTAGCTCAAGCATGCTTAACCATGAAGTTTCCTCCAAGCTTAAGCCCACTTTTCTTGCAACGTAGTCCTCAACTTTGTGGAAAATATCTCATGCTTATCAGTTTTCAAACACTTATTAGTATTTTAATTTTAGCACATTGGTGATTGCATTCCTAAAATTTTGAAAATATATTCGATCATTGAAACTCAAACTCAGTGTCACATTTAATTTATGTAATTAATTCTACATTTAATGATTTTAATCTTGACTCTTAGATCTAATTATATATATGTGGGTGTGTGTACACAACAAGTGATATGATGTTTTCTATCGTTTTAACTCTTGGAAAGTGCGTGTGTTGCAAGACTAAACCTGACAAGTGATATGTTGTTTTCTCTCCTTTTAACTTGTGGAATTGAGGAATAATGAAATTAATAGTTGTAAAAGATGGCACAAGAGATAAAATAGTTTTATCATGTTAATTATTCTCAAGAGAAATTAATAATGGTTGAAGGTCCACCTTTCATTGAAGATACAAAAGAGCTGTGTGAAGAATGTAAATTGTCTTTCCAATTGATAAATCTATAAGAGTTAAGAAACATCTTGAGATAATCCATACTAATTTGTGGGGTCCTATGAAAAAAACATATTTGAATAAACAAATTCTTTTGTAACATTCATTTATTGTTACTTAAGAAAAACCCGGGTATATTGTTTGGTTGTAAAATCTTAAGTGTTTGACAAGTTTGTAGAATTCAAGAAGTGGGTTGAAATTAAGTCCTAAGTATGCATCAAAGTGATTAGGCCATGAAGGTGAATAAAAACCAAATTAATTTCTAGATCTTTATAAAAAAAATGGAATCAATACAGAGATCAGCACTTTTTACACTCTACAACAAAATGGAGTTGTTGAAATGAAGAATAGGACAATTGTTGAATGAGTAATGAGTATAATGAAAGAGAAGAGTTTGGATAAAATTTATTGGTTAAAAATTAGTATTCAAAATAGTATATCTTCAAAATAAAATCCCTGAAAAATTAGTTAAATAACTCCTAAATAAGCATGGTTTGAGATCTAGCCAAGAGTTGATCATTTGAGGGTATTTAGGTGTGTTTCTTATGAACAAATAAAAAAGACAAAAGGTGTACATTTGATTATAAAGTCCTCAAATGTATTTATTTTTGTTTTTAGGTGACTCCATAACACCCCCAGGATCAAATGAAAGACCAAGATAGCTTTTACAAGAGAATGACAAGACAATTGCAACAAGATGAAAGAATGATAATATTGCTAATAGACATAATTAACTGGATTACATACCATAACTAATGACCTTATTGGTTCAAATGGAATTCAATGGTATACAATGTAGATCCACCTAATTATATAGGCAAGGCAATAAGAGACTATGATAAGGAGAAGATAAGTTATCACCCACACAGGGTATAATCACATGCCCACCACAGGTGGGTCATCTTCCATTATACAATGAAGTATTTGAAACACATGGAGGATGAAAATGTGATAAGTGTACTAAAGGTAGGGACAACTCATAAAGTAATGTGATAACAAATACCACCACCTAAAGTGGAATTTCTCCTACACCATGTGCAAATAAAGGTACACACTCCTACATGTCTCAAATGCAAACTACAATGTATGCATTATCCTAAGTAAGCTTAAGTAAAGTATAATTAGTGAAAATTTAATTACACCAAACCCCCCCCCCCTCCCTTAATTGAAACTTAGGGGAATGCACTTAAACTCACAATGCAAGATGGTTCCCGACTACAAGGCCATTTTAGGTACCCATGTACAATATGCAATGCAATCTCTCATAAAGCAGAGAAAGGGAGAAAACTAGGTGGGATGAAACTCCCCTCCAAAAGAGATGTGAAACAAACAAGATGCATGGATGGAGGACTCAAGACCCCCCCCCCCCAAGGACTACATACACCATGTATATGCAATCAAGTATCCCTCCATAGGAAGGAAAGGAGACATGATAGCCCCCCATAATGAATAATCTCTGACAAAAATGGTGAGTGCTTGAAGGCAAAACATAGTGCAATGCCTACAAACAATATTTCTCCCTTTGGGAAGAAGATAAATGAAGTACAAATTTAGGCACACTTCCCATTCGGGATAGGAATTAAGAAGAAGAATCCAAATGTAGTATGAGGATGTTGTCTCTAAAATATGCTAATGTGTCGCCATGTCCTTAGATGATGAAGATGTCGCGAAACAGTCAAGAACATACCCAATCACAATAGAAGGTGACAAACAAGGATCCAATGGAAATTGATTTTGAACAAGCTCTAAAGACAATGTAGAAGAGAAATCCCCTCCAATGTGTCTCCCAAATCCAAAAAGTGAGACTCGACAAAAATGCACCAATGTTTGGCAAGTAGGAATCCCAATCAGGAAGATAAATAGATATCTCTTGCGATGACTTGATGGAATAAACAACAAGAGATGAATATGTGATCTCAACTGGAGAAATAGCAGTTCTAGGTGAAGTTTTTGGATCATCATAACTCTCAAGTGTTGTAAATTCTTTAATCTCCTCTAAGGTATCATCGTCAAAGGCAATATTGTCTGTATCATCAATTGGAAGGAGGCTATCTACAATAGGATCATCTAAGAATGGAGGAACATGTGGATCTCCAAAAATCTCCTAAATAATGGTCCAAACTGTGTATGGGCACTAAATACCTTTGAATTTGGGGTAGATTTCATGGAAGAGACGCAAATTAATGTTGCTACCAAGCAAATATATGATATGAACATTATTTTCACCCCTGATATTGCTTCCACAGTGACTCTAGCTCAAGAATGAGTCCATAAAGATAAGGCAAGAGATTAAGCCATCTACAATGTGTGATGATTCCTTTTTCCCATGACTCGTAATTATCCTTAGTCAAAAGTATTACAAAAGGTTGTATTTCATAACCCATGTGTTAGCACTTGAAATTTTTTTCTAGGTTCCATGTTTTCTTTCCATGTCTCTGCAATTATTTTTGATCTATGGTCTGAAACCCTAAGTCTCTATGAGAAAGTCTAATTTAATTGATGAAAATCCTGCTATGTCTTGCAAAGTCTTAAACCCTATTTTCAAATTTATAGCCGTTGAGAAAAAAAATCACTAAACCCTTTATGGACTTGTTATAATTTTGAGTTACCTTGTTCTCAGCCACTTAAGTTCACATTTTGTCATGTTCTTGGTCGAATAATATTCCCTTTAATTGGTTTTTGCCTTGTCACGTGATTTCATAACAAAATGGAATATGCTCTTTCTATCTTGAGATTAAACGCACATCATTGATCTTGTTTCTAATCTTGTGGTGTGCGTGTAATCCCCGAATGAAGTCAGAGTTAAGACTTTTATCTGGCGAGCTTGAGACTCAGTTGATCGCGTGATCTCCAGATTGACACAAAGTTAAAAGGCAAGGTTACTTTTTCTCTTTGGTTGCGAGATCTCCAGATGGATTTAGGGTTAAGTCAAATGTCTTGAGATATCATGTGGGCCGTTGATCTTGTTCTTTCAGTGTTCTCATCATGTGGTTTGCGCCTGATCTCTTAATAAACTCAAGGGTTCTAAGATATTCTTGTGACTTGGAGATTTGCCTCAGTCACAAAATCTCTAAATGCAGCATGAGTCAAGTTAAACCAAGGTGGAGTTTGCACAGAAAGAATCAGGGTCATTGATGCAGTTTTGATCCAACGATTGGCGCTAGGTCGCGAGATAAAGTCCAAGTCAGCTCTTTCTTTGGGAGATTCAGTGCAATCTATTGATGTTGTTAAGTACTTTTCTTGATCGTGTGGTCTTCACCAAGTCTCAAAATAAACTTTGAGGTTAAAAAATGTTCTCGCGACGTAGAGATTACATAGTTGCGCAATCTCCAGATAGACCCGAGTTAAGATCAAGGCTAGTTAATTTTATTCAGCGACTCATAATCTAGATTTTGACCCAAGTTAAGGTTAACTTGCCAGGGTTATGAATTTCCTTTAGTCACACGATCTCTAGATTGATGCTTGACTCAGCTAAAATTAAGGTGTGCCAAACAAGATCAAATCTGAGTTGTCAATGTAATATTAATCTTAGGCCTTACGCGTGATCTCAAAAGGAAATGAGAAAGTACACAAAGATTTGGAGATTCAACGCGGGACGTCAATCTAGACAGAGATGTGTGGTTGGCGCATGATCGCTGGATAAAGATGAGGTCAGCTCAAACATTGGGAGATTAAGCGAGGATCGTAGATCTTGTTATGTCCTTGCATTGATTGTATGGTTGGAGCTTGATCTCAAGATAAACTCAAAGGTCAAGAAATGATTCAGTGATTCAAAGAATCATTTTATCTCCGAATCTCATGATAGACCTGAGTTAAGATCAAGCTTGGTTAAGTTCATTTAGCGATTCAGCGCAGGCCGTCGATGTAGATCTAATCCTATGGATAGCGCTTGATCTCGCAATAGAATGGTCAAGTATAGAAATAAAAAGAGACTTAGCATAGACCGTTGATATTGTTCCATCTTTGTGTTGATCCTGTGGATGGAACGTGATCTCAGAAATAAATGAGCAAGTACAGAATGATTCTGAGATTACGCATGCATCGTCAATCATGATTTCATCGTATGGCTGGCGTGAATTCTCAGAACAAACTCAAGGGTTAAGAAATGGTCTAGCGACCCAACGATCATGTTTATCTCCCAATCTCCAAATTTAACTATAGTAAAGGTCAAGTTAAGTCAGATGAAGTACGGGTTTATTCAAAGATTTAGTGCAAGTCGTTGATCGAGTTCTATTTCTAACATGATCATGTGGATGAGGCGTAATCTCTAGATGTTTTGCTGATGTCATAGAAAGTCTCAAGATTTAGCACGACCCGTAGATCAAAATCATGATCAAGGGTTGGCGCATAATTTCCAGATGATTTAAGCAAGTACATAAGGATTCAACGATCAAGCGCAGACTATCGATTCTAATTTGATCTATCGACTGGCGTATAATCTCTGACTTGTAGCATAGTCAAGAGAGGAATCATTAAGAGACCCTATATTGGGGATGTATGTAAGTTACTGATTTGAAGAAGGTTAGAGTTGGGAAAGAGATCTCAACTAATTCATCTTTTCCTCTGCAAAGAGGTGGCAAATCTACCAAGTTTTGAAGGTGATTTGGAGGTGACTTCAAATCAAATAGTTTGCAACAGCTTCATCATATTCCAAGTATTTTTATTTTCTTTGGATAAATTCTTTTGTTCCATGAAAATCAGTTATACATTTTTTCCTATTAAGTGGTCAACACTAATTAAGAGGGAAGACAGAGGCAGTTTTTAACTTATCCTGCCTACTAAGATGTCAGAACTATATGGAGGTATTGTGTGGGGCTATAAATTTTAATGGCATTCCTGGCTACCCAAATCCTATTCCATCAACAGTCGGGGATTGCTTGCCTAAATTCACTGGCATGGGTGAGCAATTAGCTGAGGAACATATAGACAAGTTTTTTGACTTAATAGATGATCATAACATCACACATGAGGATGTACTGATGATACTTTTTTATATATCTCTAGTTGAGGGTGCTAGGGATTGGTTTAAATAATTACCTCATGGTTCAATAGGGTCTATGGCTGCACTAGAAGATTGTTTTATTAAGCAATATGGTGACATAGAGGACAGTAGTGTTTCTTCTGCTACATATAGATATGTGGAGCCTATGTTAGATTCAGATGATGACCTTGAAGAGGACCAATGGTTGCAAGATCAAGTCATTTTGGGGATACAACAAAGGGGGATAAAAAGAGAGATGGGAGAATCTGCACTTCTATTTTATAAAAGGTTTTTTGCTCACATAAGGAATTTTGTAGGTCCTTTTTGTCCTCAAAAATCATTTTGGGATTGTGTATTTATGGTCCTTTGTTCTCCTGATTCAACTAATTGGTCAGCTTCCATTGGGAAAAATTATTTTGAATACACCAAGAAGTGGATAAAGGATAATGAAGATCCTGAATATGAACATATTGAGCATAAGATAGATCAACACATCCAAAATAATTGCATATTGTTTTTAAAGAAAAGGGTAGGAAGGATAAATGATGAATCAACATTGGAGTTTTATAAAAGATTTTCTAATGCATATTGTGAGATTCTAGTAGAGGTTTACCTTCCAGAGTCTACATATATTGAGTTATTTCTAGAACTTGGTGAGCCTTAATTCATTCATTGGACATATTCCTTGAAGGAGGAAGGTATGGAGCATACCAGGAAATGGATAAAATTAATTCAAGAATCTGAACCAGAAAATGTACTTGATAATAACTCTAGTGATGATCATTCTAGTTATGCTGATAATGAAGACAGTGAACATTAAGATTTTGAAGATGAACTTATAGTTGACAGTGTTCCTGTTGAATCTATAGTTTCTTCTTCTCTGCAACATAATGTTGTAGATTTCTTATCTCAGTATGAGGAGAATGATTACCAAGATAACAAGGATGAATCTATATTGGACAGTGTTCTTAGTAAATCTATAGAGTTCTCTTCTCAACATGATAATGCAGTTTACTTGTCTCAGTGTAGGGAGGAATTGTGCAAAGAACAAGAGGATGACTTTGATACAGAGGTAAGTTGTTGTGATAATTATTTTGATGATAGTAACATTAATCCTGGAATTTCAAACCAAGTTTTTGATATTGAAGATCCTAAATTTGAGGTTTCACGTGAGGTTGTACCTAGTAGTGATGGTATTGAGAATGATGAAAAACAAAATGTTATACATGTGTCTAATATGGATGCTACATCTTATGATAATGAAAGTAGTGATCCTTCTCAATATGAAACAGAAGTTGTGTGTAGTCAGCAACATTATACTAATTTGATAACTAAAGATGTTGATTGTGAGTGTGTATTAGAGATGCATGTAAATGATGATAGTAGTTCACTTCATAGTGAACAAATCTCAGAGTTGTTGTCTTATGAATATCTCAGATTTTTAGGGAAGGATAGATTTGAATCCCTACACCCCACACACATTAAGTTTAACAAGGAATGTATATCAGATGGTCAGAGTTTTGATACTTATATTTTTTATTTTCCTTGTACTCCTATCTCACTAGTCTACAACAAGAATAAATATGACCTTGCAGATAATGAGAGTATCAGTATTTGTTCAGATTCAAAGAAACAAGAGACTCCAGATATGATGTTGAGTACTAATTGGGATAATTGTGTTGATTATGAATCTTTTTGTGATTCTAAATCTTTCATTGAACCATTTCATGATGAACTTTCAGTTACTCAACATGTGCTATTATATGATGAATGTGTGGATATGTGTCCTCCATCCAATAAAAGGAATAGTGGTTTGTATAAAGATGACAGTTTGCAGGTGATTTCTTTAGAGAATTCTAATAAGGATATACAAACCACTAACAAGATGCAAGATGATAATTCTTTTGAAGAGCATAATATGGATCATGACATGGAGTTTCCATGTTTTGATAGTGATGGTGCTGAATCTTTTTATTATTCTATTCCCGGTTTACCTCTTCTTACAAAAGGTTAAAATGATTTACAGGAGATTCCTAATGTTTATCATGAGCTTGATCCTAAAGATTCCCAGAAGGTTGCCTCATATTCTATGGAGAGTGGGCTACATCATGTGCCTATTTATGAGTTTCCTCAATGTTTGCATAAAGTTCAATATGATGATTACTCCATTGACATGCAACCTATTGATATGAATAGATCAAATGATAATGACTCTAGCTACATGGCAGAATACAAGTGCTTTTCTTAGCTGGATGATGGTATTTCCCCAAGATGTGGTAGTAAATTGGACAATATTGATTGTTGCATTGGGTCTAAAAATTTTCAAATTAATGAATGCAACATAAATATGCCACATTTTTCTCATATGTCTAATTTTATGGTTGGCTCTAATGTTGAATATGCTGATATTTTTCGTAATGACCTAATGGTACCTGATAATAGATCAGATCAAATAACTGAAAGAGAATGTTTCAGTTTGTATCCAGAACAAGGAGCCGAGAATTTTGTTTTTGACTGAGGCAAGCTGAAACAAAACTTTGTTGATGGCATAGGGCCATCAAACTTGGTTTGATCTTTTCAAACCAGGAGGAGAGGTGCAGAGATAATATGACTCTGTTCTGCAAAGTATATATTTGTAAAAAAGTTTCCTGCTTTGTGTTTTTTTTGTAGGTTTCATTTTTTGCTGGTCTGCTCAACTTAGAATGCTGGATTCTTGTCATGCCTGCAAGAGACATGCATCCCTAAACAAATCAACTGTTAGCACTTGCAAAATTTTGCTAGGTTTCATGTTTTCTTTCCATGCCTCTGCAATTATTTTTGATCTATGGTATGAAACCCTAAATATCTGTGAGAAAGTCTGTTTTAATTGATGAAAATCCTGCTATGTCTTGTAAAGTCTTAAACCCTATTTTCAAATTTATAGCCGCTGAGAAAAAAAAGCCCCAAACCCTTCTTGGACTTGTTATAATTTTGAGTTACCTTTTTTTGAGCCACTTAAGTTCGCATTTTTTCATGTGCTTGGTTGAAGAATATTCCCTTTTATTGGTCTTTGCCTTGTTGTGTGATCTCGGAACAAAATGGAATATTCTCTTTCTATCTTGAGATTAAATGTGCATCGTTGATCTTGTTTATAATCTTGTGGTGTGCATGTAATATCTGAATGAACTCAGAGTTAAGACTTTTATCTGGTGATCTCGAGACTCAGTTGGTCACGTGATCTCCAGATTGACCCAAATTTAAAGGCAAGGTTACTTTTTCTCTTTGGTCGCGAGATCTCCAGATGGATTCAGGGTTAATTCAAATGCCTTGAGATATCATGCGGGCCGTTGATCTTGTTCTGTCAGTGTTCCCATCATGTGGTTTGCGCTTGATCTCTTAATAAACTCAAGGGTTAAAATATATTCTCACGACTTGGAGATTTGCCTCTGTCGCGAAATCTCTAAATGGAGCATGAGTCAAGTTAAACCAAGGTGGAGTTTGCAAGAAAATATTTAGGGTCATTGATGCAGTTTGATCCAACAATTGGCACTAGGTCATGAGATAAAGTCCAAGTCAACTCTTTCTTCGGGAGATTCAGCGCAAGTCGTTGATCTTGTTAAGTACTTGTCTTGATCGTGTGGTCTGCGCCAAGTATCAAAATAAACTCTGAGGTTAAAAAATGTTCTCACGACTTAGAGATTACACAGTCATGCAATCTCCAGATAGACCCAAGTTAAGATGAAGGCTAGATAAGTTTATTCAGCGACTCAAAATCCATATTTTGACCCAAGTTAAGGATAACTTGCCAGGGTTATGAATTTCCTTCAGTCGCGTGATCTCTAGATTGATGCTTGACTCAGGTAAAATTAAGGTGGGCTAGACAAGATCAAATCTGAGCCGTTAATGTAATGTTAATCTTAGGGTTGGCGCGTGATCTCGAAAGGAAATGAGTGAGTACAGAAAGATTTGGTGATTCAGCGCAGGTTGTTGATTTGGACAGAGATGTGTGGTTGGCGCGTGATCGCTGGATAAAGATGAGGTCAATTCAAACATTGGGAGATTAAGCCAGGGTAGATCTTGTTATGTCCTTGCATTGATCGTATGGATGGAGCTTGATCTCAAGATAAACTTGAGGGTCAAGAAATGATTCAGTGATTCATAGAATCAGTTTATCTCATGATAGACATGAGTTGAGATCAAGCTTGATTAAGTTCATTTAGCGATTTAACACAAGCCGTGGATGTAGATCTAATCCTGTGGATAGCACTTGATCTCGCAATAGAATGGTCAAGTACAGAAAGACAAAAAGACTTAGCATAGACTATTGATCTTGTTCCATCCTTGTGTTGATCCTATGGATGGCGCATGATCAAGGGTTGGTGTGTAATCTCTAGATGATTTAAGCAAGTACAAAATGATTCAGCAATCAAGCGCAGACCGTCGATGCTAATTTGATCTAGCGACTGGAGTGTAATCTCTAAATTTAACTCAAGTCAAGAAGAGTATTCAGCGATCTGGAGACTTAGTTGTCGTGTGATCTCTGAATGGACTCAGGTTCAAGCGTGGTTAGGAAAAGGACAAGTCATGTTTTCCAAGGAAGAATCTGAGCCATAAATCAAGATCAAAATCAAGGGTTTGTGCTAAGTCTCAGAATAAAATGAGTCTCAAAAAATATTCAGCAACTTGGAGATTTCTTTAGTCGCTGAATCTCCAGATGAACTTGGGTCAAGATCAAAGTTAAGTTGAGTTTGTTGAAGTGAGATCATGGTTGTTCAATGAATTTAGAATCTATGGCTTGCACATGATCTCTAGATTTGACTAGAGTTAGTGAAATCATCTAGTGACTTGGAGATAAGAGGAAATTGACTGACCTGAGTTCAAGGATAGTTCAAGGTAGGTTAAGTGCCAAAGTCAGAGATAAAGTAAAGATGAAACAAGTTTAGTTTGATTGTGTGGTTGGTGTGAAGCCTTAAAGATAAAGTGCTTGATATCTAATGATCAAGGTATTGCGCCAAGCTGCCACCTGTCCAAGGACGTCGTTGAAAGCCCATGTAACCTAAAAAGAGATCTACGACTGAGTTTTAAAAGGAGAAAAATCTTGATATTGATCGTTGATACCAAATCCCACACCGCCTATGACTGTTTAAACACTTTTCAAATATTTAAATCTCTATCTTAGGGTTTTTAAGCGATGGATCATGTCTTATTACAGAGCATTAATTGAAAGAATTTGATCTTTGTGGTTTTTCTTGTACACTTCTTGGATGCTGAGAGAATTAAAGTTGGGCAGCCTTGAATGCACTAAAGAAAAAAATATTATTTTAGGGCACTGGACAGTTTATTAATCAAGTTTTATCCATGTCTCTGTTCTTTCCTATTAATCACTAGTCTTTTCTAGAATTGTAGAGGCCGAGATCAGATTTTATTCTTAAAGGGCTAAGCTTTTTGATATTTTGTAGATCTGAAGAGCCAAGAATTTATCAGGGTATTAAATGCAGACAAGACATTCCATTCTTATTCTTTTTGTAGGGTTTTTTCTCCAAGGATGGATGGCGGCTGAATCAAATCAGATTACATAGGAAGATTTTAAGAGTGAGCCCAACTTGTTGATGACATAATTATTTATTATTGAAATATATTATTTATCTCAAGCATTAGATTGAGTTTTAGCCCTAACCCTAAATGATCTGAAGCTTGTTACAGTCCTTGGCTTATAAAAGGACTTCCAAGATCATTTAGTAGGGGTAGCTGGGAAAATTTGGGCAAGTAGCATAAGGCATAAACCTTTTACTATTTTCTAGTGAGTATAGAAAATGTATATCTAGAGAGTATTGTCATAGAATAGAAAGTTGCAAGTATTCAACATTTATTGAAGTGGTATATGATTTGAAACATTTTGAAATTGAAACTGGACTCTTTGTACTTAATAGAACATTTCTGATTCAAGTCTATCCTTTTTTCTTGCCTCTTGAGTTTTGAATCTTCTGGTTCACTGCATAAGATTTCTTTATGTATATGTTTTAGTCCATAGTTTTGATCAATGATCAAATTAAAATCTGCTTTGGATAAGACATAGACTCTTTGGGTTTGTCTATTTAAGGATTATTAAGAAGTGTATGATCTAGAGTTATATGTGTTTATGGTTTTGAGTCCTTGACAATAGTTAGTTTCTCTCTCCTATATCTAAACTAGAATCATTGCCCAATGGATAATGAACTGATCAGTAATTAGTGTCTTCTACTTTGATACATATCTAAATAGGTTTATCTATACTATGCGCTATGAAAACATCAAAACCATTTCTAGTCGCTTTAAGTTTTGTGGTTGTTAGTTGTAGTCCTGCATGGTAGAGAAGAGTCACTGAGTGAGTGGTTATCATTTCTGATGAAGGGCGCTCCCCTTAATACCACAAACACATAACAGAAACAGAGAAGCAACAACAATTTGCAAGAACATAAAATGGACTTCTTATTATCTCCACAAATGCGGAATTACAAACTTTCAGAATTAGAATATGCAAAGCCACATGGGCATTCCCCTTACAATATTCTGTAGGACAAAGCCTCAAATTATTACCCAGATCTACCCAGAACTGTCCCGAACTACCTCAGACAACACTACGGGCCTTCTTTATATAGGCAATTTCCACCGCCTGAGAAGGTTCCAAAAATTTAGCCCTTAGGGCCAACCAAACTTAGAATTATTTTATTTTCCAATTTAGTACATCAAAGTCGGCTCAAAATAACTTTTGAAACCCGAACAAAAATTTTGAAGGAAAATTATTTTCTGCTATTTCAGGTGGCCCAACTTTTGGAGACCATAAGTCATCACTAGTTGACC
>MU225201.1:2562236-2619867 GCA_018584345.1 Thuja plicata
ATGCAATAGGATGGTCATCTTGAAGGAGAACAACACCCAGTCCATTGCCGCAAGCATCACTCTCAATAGTGAAGGGCTTGGAAAAATCTGGCATAGCGAGAACAGGTGTACTGCACATAGCTTGTTTTAGTTGGTCAAACGCATGCTCAGCAACATGGGTCCATGTAAAAGCATCCTTTTTTAACATAGCTATCAATGGTGCTGCAATCTTCCCATAATTCTTGACAAACTTGCGGTAATAGCCAGTCAGCCCCAAAAAACCTCGAAGGCTCTTGAGAGTTTTAGGATGCGGCCAATTTTTCATGGCATCTATTTTTGCAGGATCCACCCGAATCCCTTGGGGTGCAACAATATGCCCGAGATAATCCACTTCCTCCTAGCCAAACACACATTTAGACTATTTTGCACAGAGTTGATGATCAGAGAGAAGTTGCATTACAAGCTCCAGATGATGGAGATGCTCAGCCCAGGTTTTGCTATATATGAGGATATCATCGAAGAAGACCATAATGAATTTCCTGAGGTATGGCTGAAATATTTTATTCATCACTGCCTAAAATGTTGAAGGAGCATTAGTGAGGCCAAAGGACATGACTAAAAATTCATAGTGACCATCATGTGTGCGGAAGGCTATTTTGGGTATATCCTCCTCATTAACTCGAATTTGATGATACCCAGAACGAAGATCCAACTTGGAGAAAAAATGAGCCCCATGAAGCTCATCAAGAAGTTCATCAACAACCGAGATAGGAAACTTATCCTTTATGGTGAGATGATTAAGTGCTTGAAAATCAATGCATAGTCGCCATGACCCATCTTTCTTGCAGACAAGCAGAATTGGAGAAGAAAAGGAACTGGTACTAGGGCGAATAATACCTTGCTTCAGTAAGTCACAAATGAGCATCCCAATTTTGGTCTACTGATGGAATGGGTAGCGGTAGGGCCTAATGTTGGGAGGAACACTGCCAGGAAGGAGCTGAATATGGTGGTCCTCTGGGTGAGAAGGGGGCAATCCCACAGGTTCAGCAAATACACCTGAATACTTATCCAAAATTTGTTGTAGATCTGTAGGAGTACTAGAGACTGCTGATGGCTACATTTGAATGGAATGGAGCTGAGCGATGACACCATGTGAATTATTCTTAAGAAGTTTTTCTATACGATGTGAAATAATGATGCTGAGAGACCCTGATTGTAAGCCTTTCAAAGTGTGTTGTTGGCCATTGGCTGAAAACTGCATCCAAAGTTTAGCGAAATCCCATAGAATAGGGCCAAGAGTGTGTAACCATTGGGCACCCAAAACCACATCACATCCACCTAAGGGAAAGGAAAACATGTCAGAGCGTAGGTTATAATCTCTAATAGAGAGATGCACATTGTGACATTTCCCTTTACAAGATAAAGTGCCCCCATTGGCAATCATGACTTCAAAGCTAGAGCAAGGATGGATAAAGCAATTAGCCTATTTGGCTATGCGGGGGTCAATGAAGTTATGAGTGCTACCAGAATCAATGAGTATAGTAAGAGGGATCTTTTTGAAGAAACCCTGGACCCGCATGGTTTGTGGAGTACTGACTCCTGCCAAAGCATGGACATATATCTCTGGTTGAGCTTTTTGCGAAGGAGGTTCAGGCTGTTGAGGCTCAACCTCATCATCCACTATTTTTTGAGCATCTACATATTCTTCCAGTTTAGGTGGAGAATCCACATCCAAGAGATAGAGATTTTTCTGACTACATCTATGGCCCCGAGACCATTTCTCATCACAATTATAACAAATCCCTTTTTCTCGCCTAGCCCACATCTCTGTTTCAGACAAGTGCTTGATAGGAGTAGTTCTGAGAGCTCACGTGACTTGAGGGTTGTGAGAACCCGTATTTTTGAATGGAACAAAATTGGATCTGGAATGTTGTAGAGCACTAATCTTGTCCTTTGCTAACTTAGCCAACCCAAGGGCTTCCATCATTGTAGTGGGTCAGAACATTTTTACTTCAGATCGAAGTGCATCCTTCAGACAACTGGAAAAACAACTGCGGAAGAATTCCTCAGACAATCCCTCAGTGTGATTAGCTAATTTTTCAAACTTTGTCTAGTATTCTCTTACAGTGCCTGTTTGGTGCAGTTTAGTGAGTGCTCCTATGAAGTCATCAAAAGCACTAGGGCCAAAGCACTCCAAAAGGAGTGTGCACAATTCTGTCCATGTTGGGTCTACATTAGCCTTGATGTACCAATGGAACCATTGAAGAGCTTCATGTTCCAAATGAAAAGATGCAAGTGGGACTTTGTTGTTATCCAAAATATTATGCAAGCTGAAATACTGCTCTACCCTGTAAATCCATCCAGTCAGATTAGTACCATCAAAGTGAGGAAAATCAAGCTTTGGTCCATGAAAATTGCCAGAAGAGAACCCAGCTTCTCCAGAATGGTTTCGGTTCATAGCTGAATGCTGAAGAGTGAGACCGAGAAATTTGTCATCCAGATCTTGAAGTTTGCTTTTGAGGGATGCAAGTTCCTCCATGATTTTTGCTCCTGTACGTGTAACTACCATAAAGCAGAATTTTTTCTTTTTTTTTGTAAGAAATTGGTAGAAAATGAGAAACAGAAACTTTTTCAGTTAGGGCAAACTTGGATTTTGGCAAAACTCATATGGGAAATGGGTGTTTGACGAGTGGTTGGACACTTTCTGATGAAAAGGGAAAAATAAAAATGAGGGTTTTAGGGTTGGGGAGGCGGAATGAGACGAGCGGTCCAAGAGGGACAAGGGAGAATAATTAGGAATTGAACCTTGTGGCCCGGTTTGGTGGCGATTGGATGAGAAGCGAAAAAGATAGGGCAAACCCTAAAATTAGATAAATGAGGGATTAAGGGCTTCGATATGTAGAATGTGGGGTAGGTTCGTCAAGGAAGGAAGTATGCGAAACAGTATTTCAGGGGTTCTGAAGAGCTGTAAGAGGAAACGGGAAGAAAGCAAGGAAGCTATGACTAAAAAACAGAAAAAAATTTACTCTTTTTTTTTTTGACACAATCGACTCAGGGAAAATCACTCAAATACGGAATAAATGAAAAGAAGTATTGCAATAACAAGAGATACTAGAATTGAAAGGAACCTGAAGGCCACGACAGAAAAAAAAAAATTGATGTAATTTCCACCCAGCAAGCCCAAGAAAGTGCTCTGATACCAGATGAGAGGAACCTCCTACAACAATATGGTGAAAATGCACAAAATAATAGAATATAGAGCAATAGTAAAACTCAGAGTAAATCTATTGATCATGGGCCACTTCGAGGGGGTAACCTCCTTTGAGCAAGCTTAATATAATAAATTCATCGGTGCCCATCAAAGGCCTCAACATACACTTATATACTAAGTACAATCTAGAAAAGTAATACTACCTATGCATGTGGGATAATAAAATATACTCACGGGATGACTTACAAAGCATATGCGTCCAACAACACTACACTAACAAAATAAACAGAAGGAACACACAGGTTCCTAACAGAATAGACCTTCTTGGTCTTAGGGGGAGCTATTCTAGCTCAAAACCCCTGCACGGTTGGTATACTCACATCTGAGTATGCGCCTTTGGATTCATGGTTAAAAGCTCAGATCATTGCTATATGCATTCACGCATTATCTGAAATGCATCGGGATCAAAGTTTGAAAATCTCTATGTATGGTTGCAAGTATTAAATGCAATAGATTGTATAAAAAGGAATTCGCATTTGATCATTCTAACATTTACATTTGAAGAGCATTGGAGCACTAAGTCTTCCAAGCACGAAGGCATAATAGTTTGAAATTTGAAATGAACGGTTAATCAATTTGAAAAGAAACCCTAGCCGTTACGCCATTTTAGAATTTCGTGGAAACCCTACTTAAACATCACCAAGTAAGTAATGGAAACCCCAGTTGTATTTGATGTAGCAGAAAGAAAGAGATTCATATTTAAGAAGCATCCATTCAAGTCTATATTGGATGATGTGGAAGGAGCTTTCTCTAAAACCCCGATTGGCATTGTTCACGTGGAAGATATCTACGCATACATATACTACAAGAAGGAATCACTAGGAGATGATAATATAGCTTCTCACATGGCATCAATGCTAAATAAGGACTTCACATTCAAAGACAAGTTCGCACACCTACAAGATAACCCTATTATTGAGTATTCGAATGCACATGAGTTTGAAGAACCAGAATGGGTGACAATTGTATTGAGCAGAATTCATGATGATCTATTTTGGATTGGTGATGTCCCTGTCCATATCACCATAGAGAAAATCCATCAGTTGACTGGACTTCCAATGACTGGACTAGTATTTCCCACTCGTAAAGATGTTAAGAAGTAGATTGAGAAAGTTTGTTTGTCAAGAAGTGATAGGTGTGGTATGACAGTAGACCCCATCAAGGAGGATGACATTAAACTCATGACAATGATACTTGGTTACAAGTTCCAGCAAGCAAGCATGTTGAATAGTGTATCTGCAGCAACAGTCCTTGCAGCAATCAGAATAGTAAAGGATAACACCCAATACAACCTTTGTGAGATCTTGCGTGATCAATTGATTGAAAATATCAGAATCATCAAACATGATAGAAGAAAAACATTGAGGTTTGGATCACTAATCATCTATTTGTATCATCATATAGTAGGAAAGGTTGCAGATCTCTATTTAGACAAAGGCAAACCTACAATGACTCAAATATCTCTCAAAGCCACAGTATAAAGTAGTGCAAGAGATAAAATGGATATGGACATAAAAATATTTAGGGTTAAAATGTAGAGTAGGGTCAGATTATCTGAGAAAATAGTTGACAAGTACATAGATACAATATGCTTTATGGTTGAAACAGATTGCACATGCATGGAGGCTTTTGAGCCTAGAACTAAGTGGATTCATCCACTAGGATATGAAGTTGAAGACCATGTGCTAGAGGGATATGCGCAGGTCTTATTGTCTGCACCTAAAGACCCCAATGAACCTAGATGGGGCACTTACAGAGAAAAGACCGACGAAGTGGACATTGAACTAAAACTTGTTGTTAACAAAAGGAAAGCATCCAAAACCACATCCAGGTTTATGAAAGAACATGGTATCACACAAGAAGATCTAGATAAGGCTAAAGAAGCCAAAATTGCTAAAGTTAAGATTGAGAAGTCTGATGAATCTCAGAAGAAGAAACAAAAGAAAAATGAGGAGAGTACATCTGTGCCTACTACCACCATTGACTTGGATACATCTCCACCTTCTATTCCTAGCAAGAAACCCAGAGGAAGGAAGCAAGCTGCCACAAGTCATCCATCTTCAAGAACCACAAGGAGCACTACAAAGAATACACAAGCACCTCCTGAGGTAGGTTTCAGACCAAGCTTGAACATATTGAAGAATAGGATTTTAAAGGAAGGTAGATTGGATACACTGTCCAAAGTATATGAAAAATATCAGGAAGTTGATAAAACTGAGATACATTACATGGTCATATCTCATATGATCAAGTTTAAGAAATCAGTTCTTGAACTTAAGACAGTGATACCGGATAACTTATGGAATGTATTGGAAATTATGAAAATACATGCTATTGAGGAAGACATGAAGATTAGAGAAGAAACTCTGGATACTCTTCTCCCTATTTGTTCACATGATGAAAAGGCTATTTTGCTAGATCTTGTAAAGCCTCATCTCTGAAGTAAGATAAGAACTCTGCAGATAATGAACAAAGAGTACGAGCAGGTTGGTAAGGAGACCGAAAAGGCATTTGCCCAAGTCTTTATAGACAGACACATGTATCTACCAATGACGCCTACATCAAAAGCTACTCCAACTCCTCCTAAATAGGTAACAACTCTAGAAATTAAGATTGCACTTATGACAAGTCCACAGGATTCAGCACCCACAGTGACAATAACTCCTGAAACAACTAAAGATACAAAAGATACTATAATAGTTGACAATGTCAAGATATCTATGACAACTTCTGATAGTGATATGAATAAGGTTGATGAAGCAATGAACATTGATGATACATCTCTACAACAGAATGACATTCCTTTGATTGATCCAATAGATTTGGATAAGGAGAAAGACACTCAAGTTGATGAGTCACCAGTTAAAGAGGTACAAATCAAAAGTGAATGTGTAGACACAAGTCATAATACTATTCTATCACCATCCACCTCATTGTTGTCAAGGTTAACTCCTGATTAAGCAATTTTTGACACATGGGAAGAAGAAGACCTCATTAAGATCAGCGTCCTTGCTATGGAAAAGGAAAAGGAGAAACATGTGATGAGGAAACCATGCTTTATTGATTCAATAAAAATTCTAAACGAGTTAGTTCCTACTGATAGGAAAGTTGCAAAAGTTCAAATTGTTGAACATGTGGATAGTGTACTAACAAACTTCAAGTCACACTTCACTAGCTTAGTAGACTCAGCTACTAAAATTGTAGAAAATGAATACAAGAAGGAGAGATTAAATGACTTGGAAAAGAACTTTACCTTGGATCTGAACTCTTTGAAGATTGGACAGTCTATATTGAAAGGGCTAGTAGAAAAAGGGAAGAACGTCATAGCAAACTGCATGGATAGAGTGAAGCTCACCTCCGAGCACACTAAAAAGATAGCTGAAGCAGAGGAAATGGTGGACAACATAAGAAAATTTGTTGATAATTCCACACAGGACATGAACATATGCAATAATGTCTACCAAGGACAACTAGACAAAATTGAGAAGACAAAGCTAGATATTAGCAAAATAAGAGTTAGACAGACTCAGTTGAGAAATGCACTTGCGCCTTCACTAGCAGTCCTAAATGAGAACATCAAACAGATAGATAACACAATGCAGACTTATGATCAAGGTCCTTGCTTGGATTTAGTGAAAATGGAGAAATTAGCATATGCTTTATGCGCGCACCTCCAAACAGTTGATGCAATGAAAGCATTCTGGCAGAAAGAGATTCAGTCTCTTCAAGTTGTGTACCCTAATGTATATGGAGTAAGTATGAAGACTTAAAATTTCTTGCACACCTTTTTCATTCATGTCAAAGGGGGAGTAGTATATAATGTGTATATGCGGAGTAGTATATATGTATATATCATTAAGTTATGATATACAGTCATTTTTTTGAATGAAGTCATTTTGAGTAACTTAGACACATTCCTTTGTTTCCATAAATGACAAAGGGGGAGGTTGTTGGAAAGTTGAATTCCTGAGGAAGAATGACTTGTTTTGTGTTGTCAATCATGGCAACAAAGTCATACTAAGTTTCTGTCAAAGATAACTTAGAAGATAAAATGACTAAGTACAGAAAACAGGACAGACAGAGAGATACAGAGATCAGCACAATCAACGCACGTGTTAGAGATCACACCAGAGCATGCATGCTTAGGTATATACTCTATGATGTATATACATACTATATCCAAATGTGCAAGGTATATAACATCAGTACGAAAAAGATACAGACAGATTAGTAAACTGCAGTCCAAGAAATAGTCCAAAATACAGAGCACAGAAGCTAACTACTGTTTTAATCAGCGTGTATTATTTTATGATGCTAAGGCTATGCGCCTTTAGTTATAAGTTTTTTATGATGTAATTAATTTTTTTGTAAACACGCTTGAGCCAACTTGTTTGGAAGCATTGTATATTTTGTTAAGAGGCCGACTAAGTGTTATGTTTTGGGTCGCGCCTATTCGTTTGTAAAGATATAAGTATGTAATGTATTGTTATGTTACAAAGTGTAAGGAAAGTCGATTATCATGTAAGAAGAAGTTATAGAGGGATAGTATAATGAAGTCAAAAGATGATACAACTCTTTAAAGAGTAAGAGCATCCACGCATACATGGAACTGATCAGACAAACAGTGTCACTACAACAGTTCATTTTTGATATAGTGCATATCAAAATTCAGAAGATTGTAGCCTTCACCACTTGGATAGTGAGTCCTTGGACAGTGAGTCCACCACCCCTAACAGGGTTATTGTAAAAGACTCTTAACAAGGTCTGACCCTTAACCAGGTCATTGTACTCAATTTGTAAAGACTGCTTCTAACAGGGCAAAGGAACTTTAACAGGTTCATTATACCTAGTACAATATTTTGAGGATACTAATCCCCACTGGATTTTTCCTCTGATCAAGGTTCTCCGTAATCATATCTTGTGTTATGTTTTCATGTGTTATGTTTCTTTGGATGCACATTTGATATATATTTAATTGGCTGAAATATAATAAGTAAGATAAACACTGATTCACCCTNTTCCCCCCCCCCCCCCCCCCCCCCTCTCAGTGTTTCTAACATATTTTATTTGGCGATTTTCAAAAGATGGGACTCGTCAATGTGTCATGTGGGCCAATGCCGACTAATATTAAATTTCTTATTTGAGACCATTTGATTTTCCTAGATCAATGACTGAAGTTTAATTTTGGCCTAATTTTGTGAAGGAAACATAGTTTTCCAAGAGGTCATCGGAATAATGACACGTAACATTGTAATCAATGCAACGTCCAACGAATATCACTTTTATTTGTTGTTAATATAACTAATCACACATTGGACACATGACCTAATTATATATTGTTAAATGTATTATTTGAGACCATTTGATCATCCTAGATCAATGGCTGAAATTTAATTTGGGGCTAAATTTTGGAAGGAAACCGACTTCTGCAAGAAGTTACCGGAATGATGACACGTATCAAGCCTTAAAAAGTGCATTGTAACCATGATCATTGATTACTAATGGTTATTTGTTGACGTGGATGATGGATAGTGCAACTGCAACTTGTAACTCGAAATGAAATAAATGCCTTGTTAGTGACATTCTTTAGCTGCCATCTTTAACTGTTAATAGTACACATGCATTTATGAGAAAATTTATGGGAAAGATTTACATTTAGATATGAAATATTAAGGACAGTCGATCTAAATCTCTCACACACATAATGCATTTATGGAAATTGCATTAAATACGATTAAAGAAAGAATAATTATTAATTTCTAAGTATCCGTGATCACTATTATCAATCAAGGGGTCGGGGCTATTTATAGACAATTTGGTTTCTTTCTTCTTCATTTTGCTTTTGGTAGATTAAGAGTCAGAGATGTCGGTGGTAGAAATTCTGCCTCTGGTTTTAAGGTTTAGGTTTTTAGGTCTTTAGGCTTTCGAGAATTAAAGATGGATACACCAATCCATTTGAGGTGCAGATCCCTAGATGACCAAAGGTCCTTTTTTAGGCAATGTCTCGGAAGAAATCCTCACTTCCATTTGTAGGGAGGTTGGTGGCGACGCTTTTATAAATTCTGCTATGTTGATGTTATTGGGTCGAGAGTTCCTTGAGAATGTTGATAGATACCACATCTACACGGACATTACGTCTCAGTTTTTTGCGTCTCTCCTCGACCTCAGAGGATAGAAGGTGGATATGTAGATGTTGTTGAGGAAGGTTTTTAAAGAGAAATTCTTGAAGGACGATGTCAATGTTGCTATTTTAGTGGAATTAGGGGTGGGGATCCATTGGCCAAGAGATATACACAAGTTGTTGGTGTCGGGCAGAAATGTGGCCAGACAACCCTTTCTGTTGAACCTCAATGATGAGAAACTAACGCGACACTGGAAATTGGCACATCTTGGGAGGGATTTTCTCCGGAAATGGTTTTACCTTGATGAATTTGACGAGTCGGACTACACATGGCTTGAAGAATTCTCGGAGATTATCCTCTCTGGAAAATTCTACTCAGACAAAAGGGAAGATGAAGATCCTTGATTCCCTAGTTTACCGGTTACCCATTCTCGTTACCCTAGTCTTTTGACAATGGACATGCAAAGTTTCACTTTTTTTTATACCGATAAGAAGTTGCCTAGTAGGTTTTTGTTTTTACTGTAAGATGTAATTTTATGAAAAAAAAATAATAATAATTTTCCAAGTTTGTTTCAATTTTCTTTTTATGGGTACAAAAAATGATTCTTAGACTTCTCTGTGATTACCATATTTTAATTAGTTTCTTTACCTGTGTATTAGACATTTAAGTATATGCTTAAGCGATGGATTAGTACTTCCATTTTTAAATCTGAAGACTAAACGAATAAGTTTCTTTATCAGTCCAGAGCAAGTTTCTATTTTTAATTTGCGAATGTGTCATATGGATGTGTGATTATAAGATAGAAATAATTGAATTAAAATCTAAATCAAACTACACTGTAAAACTAAACATTTAATAACATTTATTAAATGTAATAACTAATAAGCTAAAGTTGTAATTTAAAATGATTAAGTGACACTCACACCTGTCCTAGTGAGATCAATGACAAGCCAAAAGTTAATGGGACCCGCGATAGTGCGACAGTGCCAGCGACCGTTAGATGAGCACAGATCAATGATGTGCGGTGTATTTCTGGCCGAAAGGGAAAAGAAACCCCATTTTTGCAAGCCTATTATGAAATAATGTAAATGAACTCAAAATCATAGAGTCATAGAATAAGTATCACTTACCTTTGCCTCAAATTAAAATGCAGCAATGCAGTTGCGACTCGCTAATACAGTATACAGTTGCACTCAATAGTCTAAAACTTATGAAACTTCGCTATCGATCAAATATAAAGATGTCATAGGGATATCAGAATGTTTTTATACTAATCCTTATTTGGAAAATTCGGCGGGAGGTATTAGGTATACAAATATTTGGCGAAGCCCGCATAATTATAACACGTCTTTTGTTATTTCCGAGGCCATTATGGGTCGTCCAATACCTTCGCATGATTAATAAAGTTGGCTAAATTACGTCAGTTAGAGACACTCGTTCGTAAAATGCCAGACGAATATAGGCCGTCGATTTGGGGTCGCTTAGAAATTATAGGCGAATGTTTTAAATTTATGGGGACCAAAATTTATATTCCATTGGCGATAATGTGTAAGAAATGGAAAAATTAAATAAACCGATGGGCGATGGGCCCACACTTTGGACCCAATATTAATAAATGTTGGGTGATAGGGTCAATCCAATATGTGAAAAATATTCACCGATTTCGGGGCCGCCGACATGCGACATTCGCCAAATGACGAATAATCGCTACTAAATTTTTCGCTGAGTTGGTCCAATTACCTTGCAAAGCTCTCATACTTGGAATTAACCATTCCTAATATTAGTCTCAGGGTATATTGGTTTCTTTAGTAGCATAAACGTTTTCAAACACCAACATCATGATTACATTAATGATACACTTCTCACATCATATAATGAGATAAAAAAAATGATTACCCCCCACAATAAACTTTAAAAAAATAAGTCAAAGTTGACTTCTGATTTCAATGATTACAACTACCCAAATTAGGCTATAGAAAATCTAATGAACAATGCATAAGATCCCTCAAAGATCCAAGCAAATACAAGTGCCAAAATAGGCTAAAATAGACCAAATGTTAAAAGTGATATGTCCACTCATAATGGCTACAATTTGATAGCATAAATGAGAAGTAGACAAAAAATATGCACTTTCAAAAAAATTGGCACTTGAAAATGTGCATGTATGAGCTTGAATGGAGCCCTGTAAGTTGTAGGAATCAGGATTGGACAGGTACAATCATGAAAAATTATAATTTTTGAACAGTCTGTGTACCAAAATCTAAAAATAGGACCATCAAAAGAAATTTTATGAATTTCTGCCATAAATAAAAAATATTGCTCGAAAAAAGGAGTTAAAATGTGCAAGTTATGAGCCTTCAAAGTTGGATTGCAAAATTAAAAAAATCAAGTGGTGAAGGGGGCAAAATATTCAAACCAACGCTGACATCATCAGAATAATATCTTCAATTTGATGATTGTATGGTCATCACAAGAAAACAACAACCCCTAGAAAATGACATCTAGACAAGTGTCAAATTTAACCCTTGAAAGCACACATGTAAGGAAAATACTGGCCTGTTCTACTGACTGTGCGCTGATGTGGTAGTTTGTATAGTATGACATCTTATGTGGCGATGTTTCCACGTGGTAGTTAATGATTGATTTATAGGTTTTGATTGTGGTACTATGTGGACGAATTTGAACCCGCCACCTGCCAATGCATGATTGGTCCATGTTCGCTAAGGTGTCTGTCGGGTCATATCTGGTTGTAAGTCACGCGACTCTTTGTGGGGACAACGTGTGGCGCTACGTCTGTGGGCCTGTGTAGTCCATGTGGAGTGTGTGCGTTGGTGGCATTGATTAAAAACATGGGGATTGGAATTTAAATTCCCACATTCATGAGGCTTGTATTATTTGCATTATTTTTATTGAAACAAGCACAAACGTAATGCAACGTGTCTAGAATTTTCTTTGTGATTGAGCTGCATGCGATGACTCTCTGCATTTGCTGGAATGTGAGGCACTGTGTTTGAGGTAAGATAAATTTGTATATGATGTTCGTGTTCTTAGTAATCATTATAGATACAAGCGTAGATCTCTGCAATAACAAAACTATAGGGTCTACAGACCCAAACTTTTGCAGATTTACTACAAAAATGAAAATGGATTGTAGAAAAATAATAAATAATCGTACCAACTTGCATAGGTGGTTCGTACATCTTGCTTGTGCAAACAAAATCCTCAAATTTGGCTTTCGCCCAATGTAGGCAAATTTATAGTCAATTTTAAAAACCTCCCGAATGCAATGGTAATGTTCAAATAGCCTTATTCTGCGCCCATAATCAAATCAAGCCAAATTTGCTACTCTTCAGGAGTCTTCACACCTAGAGAGCTCTAATACCGTGTTATATTTTTAGGTGACTCTACAACACCCCCATGATCAAATGAAAGACCAAGATAGCTTACACAAGATAATGGCAAGACAATTGCAACAAGATGCAAGAACGATAATATTGCTAATAGACATAATCAACTAGATTACAATACCATAATTGATGGCCTTATTCATTCAACTTGAATTCAATAATATACAATGTAGATGTGCCTACTTATATAGGGAAGGCAATAAGAGACTATGATAAGGAGAATACAAGCTATCACCCACACAAGATGGATTCACATGTCCACCAAAGGTGGACCATTCTCCATTATGCAATGAAGTATGTGAAACATGTGGAGGATGATAATGTGATAAGTGCACTAAAGGTGGAGACAACACATAAAGTGGAATGTGATAACAACTATCACCACCTAAAGTAGAATTTCTCCTACACCATGTGCAAATAAAGGTGCAAACTCCCAGATGTCTCAAATGCAAACTACAATGTATGTATTATCTTAAGTAAGCTTAAGTAAAGTGTAATTAGCGAGCATTTAATTACACCAACAATTTTGGTTATGGATATGAAAATAAAGAATAAAGATTAAAATGAACCTAAATCATCTAATGCATAAACAAGAAAGTATCAAGAGTATTGTAGGACATAAAAGAATAATTCATCAACTCTTATGTTGGATTCAAATTTTGAGTACAGTTGGTACAGTGTGGGTAGATTGGTAGCCAAAGGATACACTTAACAAGAAGCTATTGATTATATATTGAAACATTTACACATGTAGCTTAAATAGATACCTATCAAATTAGCTTTGGCATTGGTGGCTTAGTACTAGAGCTAGACAATGGCTAGGTGTATGTTTCGCAACATCTAGGTTTTAAAATACATTTAAAAGAAAATCATGTGTACAATTCGAAGATGACTTAATATGGTCTTAAGCAAGCACCAAGACCATAGTATTCAAGGATAGATTCATACCTAGAAGAAAAATGTTTTCAAAGAGTTATATAGATACAAATATTTATATTAAAGAGCTCAACTAAGAATAATTTTATCTTGGTTCTCCATTTGGTTATCTTATCTACTATAGGAATAATTTCTTTATTTGTAAAGGTTTGAGTAGCTATGGTTATTGAATTTGATATGATAGGCTTGGGAGAAATACGTTACTTTCTTGGTATAGAAGTATGCAAAACTAAATATTCATGTTTCAAAAAAATATTCTTCAGATACTAACAAAAAAAATTAGATGAATAATTAAGTTGCAACACCCACTCAAGTTGGACTGCAGTTGTTTAGATTAGATGTGCCAAATCCGGTGGACCCCTCTATATAGATTATTAATTGGAAGTTTGGTCTTCTCAATTACTACTTAATCAAATATTAGATTGTAGTGGACTTGGTATATAATAAACTGAATTATATATAAATATTTTTAAAAAAAATCCTAAAATAAGTGAACTGAATAAATCTAATATGATTTTATAGACACCAAATTATGGTCTTAGATTTATTTTAGAATGTCTATTTATTTTAGGAGTTTGGTCTAGTTGTAATGAACTGAATTGAATATAAATATATAAAAAAAATCCTAAAATAAGTGAAATTAAATACTATTTTATTAACAATCTTAAACCTCATGGTTCTATTCTATTCTATTCCCATCTAGAATGAGACGTAAAGAGTCAGGTAATTATTTGCATCAACTCTTGACTAAGTGGCGACCAAAATGAGCAAAACTCCCTAATTTGGACCACCAAAATGGCCTTATCTACACCTTTCTAGATTAAAGTTCCTTGATTGATTCCAACTTCTTTCTCATTAACTTAATAAATTAGACTTTGGACATTTGTACAGCTTAGTTTTCCTTACAATTTAAATTATATTAAATCCTATTTTAGTACAGAAGGAAGAGGTCTTCCACTTGATTTTGATTTTTTCTGTCAATGCAAATCTATTATTTTTATCCTGCTCAATTTTCTTGGCTTTCACATGATATAATATGTGTTTGTCAATGCAAATCAATGAATTTTTTTTTGTGCTGCCTAAGTTTTTCCTCGCCATATTCAGTGGACGGAGATGTGTGGATGAGAACCCAGTCATAAGACATTTCAAACACTAATTGAAATACATATTTTAAGACCATCCAAGATTTGTAGTCAGTTTATTTGCTGTCTATGGTTTTATTCAAAAAAGGGGTCTACCATCATTTAAAACATGTGGCTATTAGTTGAAGTTAGTATAAATTTTGGATAGGTTTAAAGCACTAGTAGAATCTAGTGGGTCATTTAATTGAATGTTAATGTGAAATATTGAGTATTTTGAATTAAATATTGGTTGATATAGAGATGATATTCTGCTATCTATTAATTTATGACATGTATTGAATTCAAATGTAATTAATGTTGTAATTAATTTGGTTAATGTTGACGGGTATTTTATAATGATAGCAAGAGGTGGAGTGTAATAATGTGAATATATTAGCAAAAACTTTTATCTTTAATCTTAAATAGTCATTTATATGCCAAAATATTAATATTTAATTATTCTAAAATAAACAACATATAATATTTATGTCTAAATGTATTGACTTCAATAAAATAGTTTTAAACCAAACTAAATTAAAATAACTATTAAGTAATTAAATAGCTCCAAATAGATCTCTCGAGGTGCAAGGATCACATTGATAGAAAAATCTTTGTAAGTTAAATTCAATTTGTGCATATAAGACATTATTTTAGGCAGAAAAGTGCGCACACAAATAGGTACATAAAAGATTAAATATATGAAACATGACTCAACATTGTAAAATTGGCGGAATTTGTGCATGCTGGAATTGCCAATTCTAGAATTGAATCCATTCTGGAATTGTGCTATTCTCAAAATGAATTCTAGAATATGGGCTTGTCCTATTTGGTTCACTTGGAAGATGATTGAGAAGATGCCAATTTTGTGTTTGGTTCCGCACAACTAGAATTGGAATCGGAATTTTGTTTTTGCACACATACACACACACACATGTGTGTGTGTATATATACACACATATATACACACATGTGTGTATATACACATACACACGTGTGTATACACACACATGTGTTTATATATACACACATGCGTATACACACACGTGTATATACATACATGTGTATACACACACATGTGTATATACATACATGTGTATATATACACATACATGTATATATACACACATATGTATATATACACAAAAAAAAAGACAAAAGGGGTATTTAGGTGTGTTGCCTATGAACAAATAAAAAAAGACAAAAGGTCTACATTCAATTATAAAGTCCTAAAAATGTATTTTTTTTGTTAGAGTTTTAGGTGACTCTATAACACCCCCAGGATCAAATGAAAGACCAAGATACCTTTTACAAGAGAATGACAAGACAATTGCAACAATATGAAAGAAATATAATATTGCTAATAGACATAATTTTTTGGATTACTATACCATAACTAATGGCCTTAGTGGTTCAATTGGAATTCAATGGTAAACAATGTAGATGCACCTACTTATATAGGCAAGGCAATAAGAGACTATGATAAGGAGAAGATAAGTTATCACCTAGACATGGTATAATCACATGTCCACCACAGGTGGGTCATCTTCCATTATACAATGAAATATGTGCAACATGTGGAGGATGATAATGTGATAAGTGTACTAAAGGTGGAGACAACACATAAAGTGGAATGTGATAACAACTACCACCACCTAAAGTGGAATTTCTCCTACACCATGTGCAAATAAAGGTGCAAACTCCTATGTGTCTCAAATGCAAACTACAATGTATGCATTATCCTAAGTAAGCTTAAGTAAAGTACAATTAGTGAATATTTAATTACACCAACACCCCCCCTTAAGTGCAACTTAGGGGAATACACTTAAACTCACAATGCAAGATGGGTCTCGACTACAAGGCCATTTTAGGTACCCATGTACAATATGCAATGAAATCTCTCATAAAGCAGAGAAAGGGAGAAAACTACATCGGACAAAACTCCCCTTCAAAAGAGATATTAAACAAACAAGATACATGGATGGAAGAATCAAGACCCCCCAAGGACTACATACATCATGTATATGCAATCAAGTATCCCTCCATAGGAAGGAAAGAAGGAGACATGATAGCCCTCCATAATGGATAATCTCTTGCAAAAATGGTGAGTGCTTGAAGGAAAAACATAGTGCAACACCTACAAACAACATTTCTCCCTTTGGGAAGAAGATAAACAAAGTACAAATATAGGAACACTTCCCATTCGGGATAGGAATTAAGAAGAAGAATCCAAATGTGGTATGAGGATGTTGTCTCTGAAATCTTCTCATGTGTCGCCATGTCCTTGGTGATGAAGATGCCACAAACCAATCAAGAACATACCCAATCACAATAGAAGACGACAAACAAAGAACCAATGGAAACTGATTTTGAACAAGCTTTAAAGACAATGTAGAAGATTCTCCAACTATGATGAATTTTTCATCAAAGATAAGATAAATCCCCTCCAATGTATCTCCCAAATCCAAAAAGTGAGACTCCAAAAACAATGCACCAATGTTTGGCAAGTAGGAATCCCAATCAAGAAGACAACTAGATATCTCTTGCGATGACTCGATGGAATCAACAACAAGAGATGAATATGTGATCTCAACTGGAGAAGTAGGAGTTGCAGGTGGAGTTTTTGGATCATCATGACTCTCAAGTGTTGTAAATTCTTTATTCTCATCTAAGGTATCACCATCAAAGGGAATATTGTCTGTATCATCAAGTGGAAGGAGGCAATCTGCAATAGGATCATCTTAGAATTGAGGAACATGTGGATCTCCAAAAATCTCCTAAATAATGGTCCAAACTATGTATGGCACTAAATACCATTGAAATTGGGGTAGATTTCGTGGAAGAGACACAAATTAATGTTGCTACTAAGCAAATATATGATATCAACATTCTTTTCACCCCAGACATTGCTTCCACTGCGACTCTGGCTCAGGAATGAGTCCATAGAGATAAGGCAAGAAATTAAGCCATCTATAATGTGTGATGATTCCTTTTGCCCATGAATCATAGTTATCCTTAGTCAAAAGTATTACAAAAGGATGTATTTCATAACCCATGACTACATTAATGATACGCTTCTCACATCATAAAATGAGATATAAAAAAATTGATTACCCCCCACAATACACTTTACAAAATAAGTCAAAGTTGACTTCTGATTTCAATGATTACAGCTACCCAAATTAGGCTATAGAAACTTCTAATGAACAATGCATAAGATCCCTCAAAGATCGAAGCAAATACAAGTGCCAAATAGGCCAAAACAGACCAAATGTTTTGATTAAGTAAAAAAAGGTTTTGAAAGGACCTGAAATGTTGTACAAGCATCGAAAGATAATGCAATGAGAGAACAAAGAAACTACTGTGGTGTACCACCAAAAAAGCCAAAGGGAACTAAACATTGTTCCCACCTAATGGAGCACAGACTAGAAAAAAGGGCAGTCAAGATTTACATTTTAGCCCATCCTTATGTGAACATAAATTCATATCAAAAGAAGGCTTGGAAGACTTTAATTTCTTTCCTTTAACTGTTGTCAATCCATCCTCCACCTTCTCATAAACCTGGGAATCCATAGGTGGGACAGGGACAACACCAGTCCCCTTTTCCCCCCTTGGAGAAACAGGGATAGCAGGAACCACAACACCTGCAGACAAGACAACTGATCCAGAGACAACATCAGCACTCCGGGCAGGATCAACAACAGCAACACCTGAAAGGATAGCATCAACAGTCTGCAAGGTTGCATCCGAAACAACATCAGTAGCACCAGCCTTAGCGTGATCATCCTGAGAGGAGCAAACATATGAACTCCCATCCTTAGAAACTTTACCATCCGTATAATGGTTTCCAGAAGCCCCCAACCACCAAGAAGGGGATTTCTTCATTTTAACCTTATCAGATAAGCACCGTGTAACAATATGACCAGTCATATGACATTTCTTGCATATGAACGGGATGCCCTCATAATCTAGATTCTAAATCCAAGAGCCCCTAGGGGAAGCCACAGTAATCTTCTCCGGGAGACCCTTAGAAACATCAACCTCCACAAGGATATGAGCATACATTGTATGAAATACTTCAAAGGAGTCCAGATCAACCATCTGGAAATCCCCAATAGCCTCTCCAACAGATTCCAGAATAGAATCCAGCCAAAGATGAAGGGGAAGATTCATGAGCCTTACCCATAAGGGTGATTTATTGAAGGACTCAGTAAGAGGATCGAACCCCTGATGTCAGGGTTTGGCCATCAGGGGGAAACACTCCTCCCAAGAGAAACAACTATCACACAAAATAGTTTTTCTATCTTCAATATTTTCAAACTTAGCAATAAAAAAACCCTTAGCTACAGGGTAAATCTGAATGACATCAGATAAAATGGGTTCCCAATGTTTGGATATCCAAGCATGCAAGTCCGATAGAGAGGGCCAAAAACCCCTGAATTTAAAGATAACAACTTTAGAGAAGAAATCCTTCGTAGTTTTAAAGATCTCATCTACTATATCAGATTCCAGATTAACCACAATGGGATCACTTACAAAGACAAGCCACATAGAAGGAGAATGAAGGCCCACTCTCCCAGTTGCAGACACAACACCATTGATATTTGCTTCAAATGCTGCAACATTTGCATAAGAGAGCACAACCCCCATAACTACAGAGGACGCTGACAACACCCGCACATCTCCCCCACCGAGAGAAGCCACACATAAAATAGACCAAATCTTAAAAGTGACATGTCCACTCATAATGGCTACAATCTGATAGCATAGATGAGAAGTAGGCAAAAAATATGCACTTTCAAAAAAATTGGCACTTGAGAATGTGTATGTATGAGCTTGAATGGAGCCCTGTAAGTTGTAGGAATCAGGATTGGACATGTACAATCATGAAAAACTATAATTTTTGAACAATCTGTGAACCAAAATCTAAAAATAAGACCATCACAAGAACGTTTATGAATTTCTTCCTTAAATAAAATATATTGCTCAGAAAAAGGAGTTAAAATGCGCAAATTTTGAGCCTTCAAAGTTGGACTGCAAAATAAAAAACTCAAGTGGTGAAGGGGGCAGAATATTCAAACCAACGCTCACGTCATCAGAATAATATCTTCAATTTGACGATCGTATGGTCGTCACAGACAAACAACAACCCCTAGAAAATGACGTCTAGACGGGTGTCAAATTTAACCCTTGAAAGCACACGTGTATGGAAAATAATGGCATGTTCTACTAACTATGTGCCGATGTGGTAGTTTGTATGGTATGACAACTTATGTGGCGATATTTCCATGTGGTGGCTAATGATTGATTCGTAGGTTTTGATTGTGGTACTATGTGGACAAATTTGAACTTGTCATGCACCATTGCATGATTGGTCCATGTTCGCTAAGGTGTCTGTTGGCTCAGATCTGGTTGTGAGTCATGCAACTCTTTGTGGCGACGTGTGGTGCTATGTCTATGGGCCTGTGCAGTCCACATGGAGTGTGTCTGTTGGTGGTGTTGATTGAATACAAGGGGATTACCATTTAAAATCCCACATTTCATGAGGCTTTGATTATTTGGATTGTTTTTATTGAAACAAGCACAAATGTAATGCAAAGTGTGCAAAATTTGCTTTGTGATTGAGTTGCGTGCAATGGCTCTCTTCATTTGCTGGAATGTGAGGTACTGTGTTTAAGGTAAGAGAAATTTGTGTATGATGTGCGTGTTCTCAGTAATCTTTATAGATACAAGCGTAGATCTCTGCAATAACAAAACCAGAGGGTCTATAAACCCAATTTTTTGTAGATTTACTACAAAAATGAAAATGGGTTGTAGAAAAATAAAAATAATCATACCGACTTGCATAGGTGGGTCGTACAGCTTGCTTGTGTAAAAAAAATCTTGAAATTTGGCTTTTGCTCAATATTGGCAAATTTATAGTCAATTTTAACTGAAACAACCTCTCGATTGCAATGGTGATGTTCAAATAGCCTTATTCTGCGCCCACAATCAAATCAAGCCAAATTTTCTACTCTTGAGGAGTCTTCCCACCTAGAGAGCTCTAATACCATGTTAGAGTTTTAGGTGACTCTACAACACCCCCATGATCAAATGAAAGACCAAGATAGCTTACACAAGATAATGGAAAGACAATTGCAACAAGATGCAAGAGTGATAATATTGCTAATAGACATAATCAACTGGATTACATTACCATAAGTGATGGCCTTATTCATTCAATTTGAATTCAATAATATACAATGTAGATGTGCCTACTTATATAGGCAAGAAAATAAGAGACTTTGATAAGGAGAATACAAGCTATCACCCACACAAGGTGGAATCACATGTCCACCAAAGGTGGATCATTCTCCATTATGCAATGAAGTATGTGCAACATGTGGAGGATGATAATGTGATAAGTGCACTAAAGGTGGAGACAACACATAAAGTGGAATGTGATAACAACTATCACCACCTAAAGTGGAATTTCTCCTACACCATGTGCAAAAAAAGGTGCAAACACCTAGGTTTCTCAAATGCAAACTACAATGTATGCATTATCTTAAGTAAGCTTAAGTAAAGTGTAATTAGTGAGTATTTAATTACACCAACAATTTTGGTTATGGACATGAAAATCAAGCATAAAGGTTGTATGATAGCATAGGAATAGTGCTTACATGATAAATACAGATGTGACATTTAATGAATTGACAATATATACAAAAGAAAATAAAACAAAGGGAAAATAGATAGCGATTGATGAAGTTGAAGAGGAAAAAGTAGATTAAAATGAACCTAAATCATCTAATGCATAAACAAGAAAGTATCAAGAGTATTGGAGGACATAAAAGAATAATTCATCAACTCTTATGTTTCAAATTTTGAGTACTAAATGATAACCAAGAAACAAGTAAAAATATACTATGCATTGATGACCCAAATCATGGAAAATAATGAGTTACAAATATTTGAACAAGCTCAAGGAAAAAACATATTGGATTGAAGAAAAAAATGACAAAATCTACAAATAATTAAAAGGATTGACACATGCAAGCTAGTTCAACTACCTCTCGATTAGAAAATTGTTGGTACAGTGTGGGTATACAAAACTAAGTACAATTCTAATGGAAGGATTAGTAAGCATAATGATAGATTGGTAGCCAAAGGATACACTAAACAAGAAGCTATTGATTATATATTGAAACATTTACACATGTAGCTTAAATAGATACCTATCAAATTAGCTTTGGCATTGGTGGCTTAGTACTAGAGCTAGACAACGATTAGGTGTATGTTTCGCAACATCTAGGTTCTAAAATACATTTAAAAGAAAATTATGTTTACAAATTGAAGAAGACTTAATATGGTCTAAAACAAGCACCAAGACCATAGTGTTCAAGGATAGATTCATACCTAGAAGAAAAATGTTTTCAAAGAGTTATATAGATACAAATATTTATATTAAAGAGCTCAACTAAGAATATTTTTATCTTGGTTCTCCATTTGGTGATCTTATCTACTATAGGAATAATTTCTTTATTTGTAAAGGATTGAGTAGCTATGGTTGTTGAATTTGATATGATAGGCTTGGGAGAAATACATTACTTTCTTGGTATAAAAGTATGCAAAACTAAATATTCATGTTTCAAAAAAATATTCTTTCAGATACTAACAAAAAAAAATTAGATGAATAATTACAAACTAGTTGCAACACCCACTCAAGTTGGACTCAAGTTGTTTAGATTAGATGTGCCAAATCTAGTAGACCCCTCTATATAGATTATTAATTGAAAGTTTGATCTTCTCAATTATTACTTAACCAAATATTAGATTGTAGTGGACTTGGTATATAATAAACTGAATTATATATAAATATTTTTTAAAAAAATCTTAAAATAAGTGAACTGAATAAATCTAATATGATTTTATAGACACCGAGTTATGGTCTTAGATTTATTTTAGAATGTCTATTTTTTTAAGAGTTTGGTCTAGTTGTAATGAATTGAATTGTATATAAATATTAAAAAAAATCCTAAAATAAGTGAAATTAAATACTATTTTACAAACAATCTTAAACCTCATGGTTCTATTCTATTATATTCCCATCTAGAATGAGACGTAAAGAGTCAGGTAATTATTTGCATCAACTCTTGACTAAGTGGCGACCAAAATGAGCAAAACTCCCTAATTTGGACCACCAAAATGGCCTTATCTAAACCTTTCTAGATTAAAGTTCCTTGATTGATTCCAACTTCTTTCTCATTAACTTAATAAATTAGATTTTGGACATTTGTACAGCTTAGTTTTCCTTACAACTTAAATTATATTAAATCCTATTTTAGTACAGAAGGAAGAGGTCTTCCACTTGATTTTGCTTTTTTCTGTCAATGCAAATCTATTATTTTTATCCTGCTCAATTTTCTTGGCTTTCACATGATATAATATGTGTTTGTCAATGCAAATCAAAGAATATTATTTTTGTCCTGCCTAAGTTTTTCCTCGCCATATTCAGTGGATGGAGATTTGTGGATGAGAATCCAGTCATAAGACATTTCAAACAGTAATTGAAATACATATTTTAAGAGAATCCAAGATTTGTAGTCAGTTTATTGTTTGTTGTCTATAGTTTTATTCAAAAAAGGGGTCTACCATCATTTAAAACATGTGGCTTTTAGTTGAAGTTAGTATAAATTATGGATAAGTTTAAAGCAACTAGTACAATCTAGTGGGTCATTTAATTGAATGTTAATGTGAAATATTGATTATTTTGAATTAAATATTGGTTGACATAGAGATGATATTCTGTTATCTATTAATTTATGAAATGTATTGAATTTAAATGTAATTAATGGTTGTAATTAATTTGGTTAATGTTGAGAAGTATTTTACAATAATAGCAAGAGGTGGAGTGTAATAATGTTTTTTTTTTTTTTTAAAGTCAAAGTGGGATATCCATCATATTTTATTAATATAAACTGATTCAAATACTCCCCCGTGGAAGAATCAGGGAGAAACCCCGAGATCTTAGTCGTATACAATATTATAAAATATGACAATTTTTACATTTGAGTTTCTCAAAGAAACTCATGAATCCGAGAAGGATGTATTTCGATGTTTACATATAGACTTATCTCTAAGCCCACTAACTCTGTATCGTTACAACATTAAAACATAGCTATCCCCCATAAAATCTTCAAAATTATGAAGGGGATCAAAACTGGACTATGTTGTTTAGAGTGGTTATCACAAAATATCGAGATTTCAAATTATAATACTAGACTTGCCTCTGTCGAGCAGTTTGTTAACCTGATAGTCACGGGAGAGGCGGCTCCAAAATGCTTATGTTTGTCGCGGGTGTTCAACTGTGAAAAACTACACTTATTCCTCCATAGGCTCGGCAACGGCAGGTCCCCAAGCTTTTTCCCATCCCACTGGCAGAGCAACAACATTTTCTTCTTCCCAACCATCAGTTGTGTATTGAATTGTTGGGCGAATGTTGGAAGATTGCCCGAGCGAAAGGGGCACATTCAGATCAGGGACTTGTTTTATGTTGCCAGATGAATCCTTGTAGCAGCTTGGATGTTGAACCACTGGAAATGGAGACAGCAAAAGGTCCAAGATCGAATGTGCAAGGCTCCGTATTTTGTCCACCAAAGGTTTCCCAATGGCCGCACCCACAATTTGTAAGTTATTGTGTAGTACTCGGAAACTCTTCTTCTCCATCGCCCATTTGAAGCTATCATATGCCATTAGGTGTTCATGGCTAGCCATAAGATCGTGGTGTGAGAACAGTCCACCCACCAGCGCATTGCTTGACCAGAGGTCATACCTCTGTAGTGCCTCCATGAGTGTAATAATGTTAATGCCTCCATGAGTGTAATAATGTTAACATATTAACAAAAACTTTTATCTTTAATCTTAAATAGTCATTTATATGCCTAAATATTACTATTTAATTATTCCAAAATAAGCAACATATGACCCTTCAGTTCTATAAGAAGGGTACGAAAGGATATGTCTCTCTCATTCCATATTTGTACTCCTCTGCTCTATCTTTTGTTGTGTCTTGGGAGTGGTTTCTTCTGAGTTTTTGGTATGTGTATTTCTCTTAGGCCTTCTGTTCAGGCAGTTTTGTTGGATTATGGGAACTACTATTTCTCTATCGTAAGTTCCTTTTGGGTACAGGGTTTTGGGGCCAATTCAAAACCTGTTGTTACCTTAATAAAAAACATATAACATTTATGTCTAAATGTATCAACTTAAATAAAATTGTTTTAAACCAAACTAAATTAAAATAACTATTAAGTAATTAAATAGCTCTAAATAGATCTCTCCACGTGCAAGGATCACATCAATAGAAATATCTTTGCAAGTTAAATTCAGTTGGTGCATATAAGACATTATTTTAGGCAGAAAAGTTTGCACACAAATAGGTACATAAAAGATTAAATATATGAAACATGACTCAACATTGTGATTGAGTTTCCCTAAAAAAATCTACATGGATAATCTTGTCCCGCAATAAAGAGGAATCATTAAATATTTTTTTTATAATTTATAATTTATACATAGAATTTGATATTTAATCTAAATTAGAATGATCAAACATAAAATATAAATTTGATTATGTTAAATTGTCAAATAAAATTAAACCTTTTCTAACCCTCTCATTTACATTTATTAATATCAACTCTATAACTCATTTAAAGACCTTTGGTTATGATTTATTAATTGCACATATGTAAAATTTAAGAGGTTTTAATTCTCTACACTAAGTAATGATTACAAACATGTGAAGAGCGCTATGATTTTGATGATGCATTTACCAAAGGAGCTCAAGCAATCATACAATATAATGGTTGGAATCATTCTAGAATTCTTGGAGTGCATAGACACTATCTAATACATCAGTTTTTTGAGTTTCTTCAAAAAAAAATTTAAGATAATTTAAAGAAATACATAATTTATAAAAACAAAAATAAGAATCACACAAGCGCTAGACCTCACATCCTTAAAACACATTAATGACTACAAAGCTACTTACAAAGATTCTTCTCCATGGGCTTAAAATTCTCCAACCATTGGTCTTCCACATACATATTCCCAATACAAACATACCAAAACTACCCTAAGTGATAAGACACTACATCGAAAATATCAGGAATCAAAACTCATATTTAAGAGTAGGGAAAAAAATACAAAAAAGTACTACAATTCAATGAATTAGTATACATAACAAGGAATTTAGGAGCCTTGATAGTCATATTCTGAATTGCTAGATCTATAAGACATCCATTTCATATCCACCTTAAAAATCATAAAAAGCCTCAACTTGACTCCATGCACATTAAATAAATTCTAAGAAAAAAAGGCCAAAAACAACTCATCAAAACTATGGCAAATGACTTAAATTAAGATTTTGCATAATTTGTCTCATCTTATCAACCATGCTAATGAGGGAAAATGGACAAATTTTAGAAGAAAGATATTACAAAACCCTACCAAGTTAGATATTTAATAAAAAATTAGGTAAACCAAAACCAATCTCACTACATATGTTTCTTCAATCTATTCACAATAAACAAAAAATTAGATCTAAAAATATTGAGGTTTTGGAGCTAGAAGATTCTTGAGCTTGAGACGATATTTTTGTAGCCATTTAAACAAACTTATTAGTTACGGGTCAAGGTATTTTTCCAAGTGTGGAGACGAATATTTCAATTGCTTAAAAATTGTTTGGTCCAATGCAAAATAAATTACTTGAGAACCATGTCTTCATTTAATAGATAACAACACAACTATTCTAGGGTGCAATACAACTCAACAAAAAATGATTTGAATGAGTACAAATTTTGAAAAATAAAACTCATTGAGACCATGTCTAGTGACTCATCTCAAGATTATGCATTAATCATATCTTGCTAACAACAATGCAAATGAGTAAAATGGATAGTGTTTACAAGAAAATTTGATGAAACCCTACCGTGGAAGATTTTTTTAAAATGAGATGAACCAAAACCAATCTGTGATATTGCTATCAGGATTCAACTATGTAGTTTTTGAGTCAAACTGATTGACCTATGTTTTATGAGTTGGACTAAAAAACACGGGTCATTGAGTTTGACTCATGAAGCATGGGTCAATGAGTTTGACTCAACAACTACACAATTGAATCCTGATAGCAATATCACAATTTGACTTGTGGAAAATATCTCCTACTTATCAAAACCAATCTCCCTATATTTGTTGGTTCAATTTATTCATGTTAAAAAAGTATGATGATGATGATCTCGAAATATTGAAGTTTTAGGCCTAACCAACATTTCATGCATGTAAGTGAAATCTAATTTGATTTGGGGATCTTAATGTTAAATGTGATTCAAAATTTTAATTTCAAGTATGAATTACATGTATGTTTCATGTTTGCCTTAGATTTAATTCAAAAGTGTACTAGACATGAGATTTGATCGCCAACTAATAACCAACATTGTTTAACAATAACCTACAACAGTTTGACAATTTAAATAGGAGGAGAATGAGAAGTGTATCTAAGAGCTCCGGAGGGTTAGTGATAGAAAATATCAATGATGAGGAGGAAGATACGATAAAATGAGAGGCACGAACAAAAAAAGTCAAAATGTAGAAGGGTTGGGATGTAGGAAATATAATAATAGGTGCCAAGTTGAATTCAAGTTCCACCCCAAGCACATTTGAGATCTTTTTGTGAGTGATTTAAAAATCTTGTTAGAGGTGCCTTGAACATAGAGAATGACCCAACATCACTGGAGTCATCAAGTTTAATTCTAGGATTATTTCAAAATTTGTATAGTGTGAATGCTCTATTGATTTAAATTTTGCGACATCCATTCAACCTTAAAAACTTGGAAATTTGGGAAAGATCTTGGTTAGTGTTAGCATCATAACAAATGCAAAAGACATAATGGTCAGAGTATTTAAGGAAACAATTTTTCAAGCCAATTGGTTTTGAGAAGATACATGCATTTAGAGTTCAATATGTGTATTCATTATATTAATACACGGTCTAAGGAACCATCCTCTTCTCTAATGAGGAGGTTATTCAAGAAGGGAGATTGACACATGGTTTTAAGCTCTATGGTGAATTTGATGTAGTTGGCGATATTATTTAACTAAGATTATAAATTTTCTAATTTCTCTAGGTCATCAACATAGTGTTTCCACCATTTGGGGGAATGAATTGACGACAAGATCTTCAAATTGCTCCATATAAAGGTTAGCCATGAGTAAGTAAAAAATGTAGACCTTAGCACAATTCAACCAAGGAAGTGATCTCATCATGGTAGTTTTGAGTCTAATTAAAACAATGAAGTAGTTTTAAGGGACTTTTTATAAAATACACCACATCAATACTAACCAAGAAGCCATCATCATCCATCTTTCTATCTTTGATGAATTTGACTTAATGGATCAACTTCTTAATGAAGGTACATATTTTTTTACTATAAGCATTTTTATCACCTAATAATAAATATATTATTTACTTTTAATGGTTGTTTTGTTTACCTTCTTTACAAACAAAGATTACAAAAAATGTTACATCTAAATTAGCAAATCATAATCACTCAAAATCCAAATTTAGAAAGAAAGGAAAAAATAAGTGAAAAGTAAAATATGTTTAATGACATTCTTTTTTTTAAAAAGGTTAAAGTTTTGGTGAGCAAATGATCCTTAATAGAAGGAACAACTCTACCACATCCTAATGTCATTTGTAAATCTTATAATTGTGATTTATATAATATAATTTATTAATGATTGTATAATCTATTTATAAATCTTTAATATATTGTAAAAATTTTGGAAAAAAGATTATATGGTACAAAAGGAGATTTGAGAAAACCATCTGTCTTTGTTAATTTTTGGATCAGATTTATATGACTTATAATTTTTCTTAGATAACCTCAATATATGTAATATATTTAATCATAATATATAAATATATATTTATTATCGATATAATAACAGATATATATAAATATATTTAATATTCAATATCATGCTGTATAGATGAGACTTGCATTCAAATAATGTTGTATATGCTTGTCTCTTATCAAACAACTAAAGACTATATATATGTAAGTATGAGACATGATATTATAGAGACATGTCTCCTTGAGGAGACATGACTCTATAATTCATGTCCCTTACTCTATTAAACAGTTATACTTTTACCGTAAGTTAATCACAAATTAACCCAACAACTCACGTTGAAAAACCAATAACATTAATCGGTTATAAACACAATGAGTTTATAAACCCCACCGTATAAATGGCAACTGTTAACAATCGATATTAATAAGACCGATGTAAATCGGTATTAGTCAACCGATAACAATGTGAATTTGACCGATGCTAATCGGTATAGTATGAGATCTTATTTTATCAATTATAATATACATTATATATATATATATATATATATATATATATATATATATATATATATATATAATAATATCATTATTATTATATATATTAATATACATATGTAATATAGAATAATATTATCATATTGTATTCTCAATGATGTTTATTTAATTTAATACTGTTAATGAATAATATAATGTCATTCGATCAAATCCATTTCAATAGTTAATTAGATTAATAATATAATAATAGATTAATTTACTCAATTATGAATGTATGTAAATACAATAATATCTATAATAATAATATCTACTATTATTATTATCATATATATTGATATGCATAAATTAATCTATTCTCATAATATTAATATCTCATTCATTTTATCTATCGAAGCTACAAACATCAACAGTCTTCAATTTTTCAAAATTGTAATAAAACATATATTTAATTTTTAATTTAGGAAATGCTTTTAAAGAATAATGAATATTTTTAACATTGAAAGGGCTTCTCCACATGAATCACCGTCCCAAAAAAGGGCTTGATGGCGTCTGAAACTTGGAAATACAAATTTCTTTGAAGATATCCACAAATACAGATCCCCTGCAAATAAATATTTGCTGTTCCAGAAATTCTCTGAAAATACTCAGCAATCATCAGCCGTAGAAACTCTGCTGAGTCTGCTAGGTTTGCTCTCGAAATTTTTTCTTCGAATTTTCTGAGGCCCTCGCGAACGGCACGCCAAACGCACGGCCCTGCGCGCAACTTCTGCAGGGCAAATATTTTCAACACTTCGCCTTCTGCGAACAACACCCGAAGAAGAAACAGAACTGGAGCGCCTGAGCTGCGGCCGCGTCAATCCGTCCTCGGTTCGAACTCCAGCAGGTGCAGGTGCAGATGCAGACGGCTTTGGAATGCTCTGCCTGTGAAGACTGCATTTCATCGACGCAGAACACGTCGCACAGGTCGTTCTTGCCATAAAATCGACAAATATCAAGAACAAACCCTCAAAAGATTATTTTTTCTTTTCTTTCTTTTTCGCAGGAGAACGCTTGCAATACGATTCGATTCAATTCAGCGATCTTGATAAAGCGTTGGAGAGATTTAAGTGATCTTTGAGATATTTATTATGACGTGTCGCTGCGAAATTTGGGAAATTGAAACGCCAAGGGCGCGTGAGGGTTTTGTAGTGTGCCGGCCGTAGAACAATTTAGAACGATTCAACACTCCGAAACACACGCCATCGGTAATTCAAAGTCAAATTCAGGAAAGAGTCGCATTTTACAGCTGACGCCATCGGTAATTCAAAGTCAAATTCAGGAAAGAGTCGCATTTTACAGCTGAAAACTCCTCGACATTTGATAGGTTTGCAATTTTTTGTTTCTATTATTTTGGTCTTTTTTGAAATTTTCTTTGTTGTCTGGAAATGCTTTGCCACATGGAAAGCTCATCCATGACCTGGCCGGAGGATGAAAAGTACGTGTCTGTAACGCAACGGGAGAATTTTGTGGCACACGTTTTTTTCTGGTCCTGCCGGGAATTTTGACTTGAAATTTAATCCTAACAACGTAGATTAAGTCTTAGATACAAGTTTACCTATACTATTTGGCTGTATGTTTTTTTTTTATTATGTTTAAAATTTTAGAAAAAATATAGTGAAATGAAACAAGAGGTTTTAGATAAATTGCAAAAAATATAGGATATTGAGACTATTTGGTATATTTTGCAATGAATACATAATCATTAAAAAAAAAGTGTTTGATAGGTTGGCTAGATTATCAAATTTAGGTCTTTGTTATGTTCAAAGATCTATTTTTACACATAATTGTATCTTATGATTGAACTTATTTGAAATATAAATTAGTTTTTATTTCTTATAATTTATTAGTCGATTATTTGTCAGTACAAATTACCCTAGTCCTAAGAAATCCATATTATAAAACTTTTTTTTTCTTCCCATGTCCAAGGTCATCATCTAATGTATCATGTTATCCAACCTCCTTATGTGTAGAGAAGTCATTGCACTTAATCATATAAGTCTTTTCCTGTCTTAAGAGCACATAGATTCAAGGACTATACATTGTCACCCATTGTATTGCCATGTTGTCACCAATTTACATGATCATATCTCATATGATATTTATTATTTTGTTCATACATGATGACATTTAACACATGGAAATACACTAGGTGTATGATAGCACCCTTCTTTAAGGGCAACATTAGGGGCCCATTTATTTGATCCATATTAACAAAATTATTGGAGTGATATACATGACCATTACATTGTTGTATTTGGATATTACAATAATCTATTATTATGTTTCTCTCTCTTCATATTGAATGCATAAAACATCAAGGAGAGCATACAATTGAACCATTTAATGTGAGATTACCATCACATACTTTTTGCGGCTCTAAAAATTCCAAATTTTACATTACTTTCATGTTCCATGACATATTAATCTACTTTTAATTTTCCCAACACATATTTTGTAGGGTCCTAGTTGTTTTAAACTCCACATCACCTTACATGTCATGACATATTCTAGTTTTTGCTTTTACATTGTAGTTTCTCTTTGTAATACTTTGGGTGGGTCTATCACTTCTAGAAACTTCATATTGTGTCATGTGTTGTGGTCCCTTCTACACTAGTTTACTTTAGCCTATCCAAAATTTTCATGTGTGTACATTGTGGGTGCTTAGTAATTTTGAACATCATATCAACTCACGCACAGTAGAATCTTGCTCCAAACCTTTAATTTTTACTCAAGTTTTGCAACCCATCATTTAGATGTTTCAAATGGCAATTACAAAATTCAATGCCAACACTTGATGTGTAAGTGCAAAAGATTTGACATGTTTAAAATTGCACGAAGATAACAACATGTCAGTCAAAAATTCCAAACTGTCTCTCTTCAGGTTACTTTACTTTTTATTGCATATTTACTTTGGAACACATGATTATGCAGAATTACATGCACACTAAAGGGGGAGAAATTGTAAGAGATAAGAATGCATAACCTCCACTTTTACACCTTCAATTTATGGGACTTGGCACACAAGTTGTAAATGTGTAACCATATCTTGCTACTAGACCTATTTAACATAGAAACCAACTATTACTTAGAACCCATCAACAAAATGGTACTATAAATCACCTTAATTTGTAGAATCTAGATTTTGAAGACATCTACCACATTGGACTAATTTATGCGGTGTAATAAATTCCTACAAATTTACATTTTTCACTTCAAATTTTACTTTAGAAAATCAATTGTCATAATGTCACCTTGCACTCTAAATAATTAAAATTAACAATTATATGCATGCAATGAATGGATTCATTAGGTCATTCGAACCACAAATAGAGATCATAGAATCACACAAAGATAATTCAATTCAAGAACATCCAAAGCTACATTTCTCTAGACTTAAGCACTAGGCTAGTTCATGGGCTCCCTAGGGTCACATTTATATCACTTGCTTATATTTGTGATGTCTTGCTTTCTTCTAGGTGCTAGAGTGCTATTAAGACAATCCATGACTCTTTCCTTAGCATTGAAGCAAGTTAAAATGTCTATATTATTACAATCTAAATTTAGAAGCAAATGCAAAAGATAAAAGTGAATGTATTTCTAAAAATTGCACAAATAAAACACTAGGTTACACCACTTGGACTAAATTGTACAATAAAATTCAATCCACAACAACAACAACAACAACAACAACAACAACAACAACAACAACAAAAATAATTAAAAAAATAAAAACAATAATAATAAATATAACAACAATAACAATGTACAATATGAAAAAGGAAGCAATACAAAAGGATAGATTACTTCACCCTTTCAAATTGCACAATCGAAAGGAAGATGTCCCAATAGACTCAGTAGGGTTCCAAGAACTAAATGGGATAATGATCCTTCACTAATGTGAGTAAAGAGTGATGAAAATATAGATTGAAAATGAAGATTAGGGATGATGTTATGTGTACCTGAAAACAAGATGGGGAACTTGTTGTTTCAGTGTTGTTTTTCTAAGTGTCGGAGTCCCAAAACAACCTGCAGTTGCATATCTAACCTATGAAACTTGTAACCTGCCCCTAGGATCAGTTTGGGTCAGTTTTGAAGGGAACATAATGGATGAGACATTATGTACCCAGGTACATAGTGGCTGATTGGTTTTTGAGCTCAAACTTCACTGAGATCTCTGTCGGGGCTTGTACTTTCTGAATCTGCAACCATGGGTTTGTAGCCGAAAAATGCATATAGAAAAATAGGGAAAAGGTTGTGTTGAAGGGGTTTGCCCCAGTAAAACCCTTGTTTAGGAATTAACCTTGAAATATAAATGATATTGCATAAATGAAAGATGAAATAAAAGCTAGATCTAAATCATAAATTTCCTTATACCTTGATGGCGGAATGCTTATTACGATGTAATAAAACGTGTTAATATAATATCTTAAACACCACAAAAACCCAAAAGGAAATCATGAAACATAAGCCTTGGATGATGGATGCTTGTAGTTTGTCACAATGCTTGATGAAGAAGGAGAAGAGTACTTTGAAGGATTGGAGACTTGGATGCTTGAAGACCTTGATAATGCTCTTGAAATTTGATTGATTGATTGATTCTTGATCATGAATGCTTTCCAATAGTCATGGATACCAAAATGAGGAGAGATAGGGTGTTTATATACCTCTCATAACATTTCAGGGGTTAAAACTTGGGCAAGCCGACTATAAATCAAAATCCTCTGCTAAAACACCAAGACGAGAACCCAACTCAAATTTGGGCCCAATCTTTTGGGTACAGGCATCGCAAATCCCCTATACCTAGGTATAGGGAATTTGAAATTCTCTGTACCCATCAATTGGGGCCCAAATCGGAACTAGGGGTCCCAGACAATCAGTGGATGTGGGGTTTTGAGGCACAACTAGCTCCAAGGTAGCGAGAGAAAAAAATATCCACAAATAGTGATATATGGCCTAGGTGGTGGAATGAATTATTTGATTGGAGGAAAAATAGAGGAGCACGCTTAGAAAAAAGGGCTTACCTCAAATTTTAAAGAAATTGAATAAACAAAGAACTTATAAGGGTATGTGCACCAAGTTGTGGACCAAAAAAGTGGACACATGTTTTAAAAAAATTCAAATTTCATATAACCCGATCGGGTTATTGAAATTTCAAAATTGTACTAAGCTTGGTAACCAAGCCTAGACAATATTATTAAAAAACTTTACCTTTCTCAGAACCCCGGGTTCTGAGATGTTTCTAATAACCATATCGGGTTATTAGACATATTATATTTTTCTAATAACGCGATTGGGTTCTAAGACATTTCTAATAACCCGATTGGGTTATTAGAAACATATTATATTTTGCAAAGCCCACGACTTAGGCCATTTCTAACGCCTAAACCACAGAGCAACAGAGTGGAGGAGGGCAAAAACACCTAAGAATCCGATCAAGCTTTGAAGAAAACAATATATCTTCAACAATTTGTACATTTTCAAGCAATGGCACGCCGTAAGAAAGGTATGTATTATTTTTTTTGTTGTTTTGTTGTTTTTTTTTGCATTTTTTATCAAATTAGGTTATGATATTAATTTTTTTCTTTTCTTTTATTAATTTCATATCAGATTCATCAAGCAACCCAAGAAGAGGAAAAAGAAATGAAAGACCACCCCCTGTAAACCCTCTTCAAAATTCTCCTCGTCCACCACCATCGCCACCCGTAAACCCTCCTCAAAATTCTCCTCGTCCACCACCATCGCCACCCATAAACCCTCAAAATTCTCATCGTCCACAGCCACCGCCACCCGTAGACCCTCCACATATGCCATTAGATCATGGAAATGCAACACAAGAGGACCTCGTGCAATGCCTTAACCAAAATAGTGAACAAATTAATATATTATTGCAAATGCTAGCATCATGCTCAGAAATTCATTGCAAAAGCACAAGTGGTCACCTAAAAAGAGAAAGAGCACACATCAAAGATAAGACAGGACTTCATGATCCAATCAAATAGAAAAGTGTGTTATGATATGGAATCATAGAGGAGAGAGAAGAGACAACCATGGATGACACATGCTAGCCAGTTGTGCTGTGTTATACAATCCATGAAAGAGATAAGAAAGAGAGAGGGGGGAATGGTCTAGAAAATTATATTATGCTAGTTTCACCCATTGAAGAGAATGTAAAGAGGGAGTTGATGGTCTAGTGCATTTTAGGAATAACAGTCCACCAACACAACTAAGAGGGGGGGGAGGGGTGAATCAGTTGTGAGACAGATTATTAAACATTAAACTTTATAAACCAAAACTTCAATTCAAAATATAACACAGTAAATTCCAACACAATAACACAATCCTTTGTTGTCGAGGAAACCCTGTTAAAGGTAAAACCCTGGTGGGAATTAGCACCCACAAATGATGTACTAAGAGTATGCTATCCCTGTTAAAAGATTTAGCCTTGTTAGGAGCTTATTACAACATTACAATACATAGTCCATGTTAAAGGACAGACCTTGTTAGAACTCAAGAGTAATGGTGGGCTCACTGCCTAGGCACACTGCCCAAAGAAGGTTAAAGCCGCTCTCAAGGATTAAAAATACAAACAAGTGTATATAAGAAATATACAATTCAGTGAACTATCTGATAGCAACTGTCTTTGCTAGGTCAATTCCAATGAAATACTATAATCACAAACTCTTCTCCACATCCAGCAGCCAATCAAGCTTCGCAGCTTCCATACTTCTTTGTCTTCCAATTACCTTCTCTTCATACCTCTACATACATACATCCATTCATCCATCTTTTCAAAAGAAAAGATCTCTCATATATACCCTATTACAATAATTGATTAGGTCGGCCAATTAAGCTTTCCCAATATACAAATAATTATTTAACCCCTTGCTAAGATATACACGGTACCTAAAACAAGTAAACATCAATTAAAATACATCCGATGTAATCCAAGATCCGCAATCCACGCTTACAATCCACAATGCACACTACATCTATGAAGTTGGCCCCAAATAGGTCTCCTCCAGAATACACGCCACAACAAACGTCACCAACAATTACACAATGCATGATTAATAAAAAACATTCCTCAATATGCCTTTTTCATCTCTTAAGCTCACATAACCTGAATCATCATTTCCTGTAAGATATCCTCAAAACACAGAGACTCACTCTGTTAAGCATCACTATCACGATCCAGAAACTAGTCTTCACTAAAACATCTGTAACAACTCCAATATGCAATATAAAGCCAAGCGACCTTAGAAATAAGATCATCACACATCCTTCTTCATATCACCATCTTTGCTCATTCTAATTTATCCGTACAGTATCCATACACTTCTGTCAGTCATCATATAATAGTAATAACTAGTCTATTCTCTCCACATAAACATATGTTGACATTAGTGACAAAACATGAATGCCAAAAACATCAGTAGTACCCAATTCTAATATCCCAACAATCTCCCCCTTTGGCATTGATGGAAACATATGGGAAAATCGACCCGTTAATGGGAGTGGGAGGGTGCAACCTCTGACTAGGGAAGAGGAAGGACAAAGAAACAAATGACAACCACCATCCCTTGGATGGGTCAAAATAAATTTTGATGGTGCCTCTAGAGGAAATCTTGGCATATCCAGGATAGGATACATAGCTCATAATGAAAAGGGAGAGATCCTGGCTTTAGGTGCCAAAAGGTTGCGAGATGGAACAAATAATGAGGCAGAATGCCTGGTTGCAGTTGAAGCTATCCTCATGGTGAGAAGACTCCAGTTTAGGAGAATTCACCTGGAAGGTGACTCTCTCTTGGTAGTTAATGGGATCGCCAAGGGCCAAATGGATACATGGTATCTGAATAAGCATATCAGAAGAATCAGGAGCATGATGGGAGAGTTCAAAGTTTTCAAAGCCACACAGGTGCTGAGATCGGCAAATGAGCTAGTAGATAAACTCTCAAATGTGGGAGCAGATGGATCCTTTGAGGATAAATTCAAAATCTTCGAAGACTTTAGGAATGAGATATATAAATTTGGGACCTACTAAGGGGAGAAACCATTGCCGAGGATGAATTCTCAAAACCCAAGCATGGAAGTGTCACACCATCAAAATACGTGGCTGGCTTACAAGGAACTAGGCCATGAATGCCGCGAAGAGTTGAGGGTGAGCTCGTAATTATTAGATGCCCCCAAACCAAGAACTCATGGTAAGTGAATGCCGAGATCGTATAAGAGGGAGTATAGAGACATGATGCTTTTCTCAGTAATTTGATGGAAACATCATTTTCTTCCAGAGACTTCAGTGGCAAGTTTAAAACATTGGTGACACAAGCAAGGATACATTCTTTTAGACGAAGTGGAAACAACAGCGCAATGGAGGCTAACTTGTCACTTTCCACCATTGGGAAAATTCCAGCCTTCAAAGGCCCCATCATTATGAATAGGCTGAGCCATATCTTCACAGGGGAGGGAGATGACTTTTGGGCGGCCATTAGAGAAATCTTAGGAGAGCATTTTCTGTAGAAAGGATGGCGGCCATGGAAAAACTTGGATATCTCATCCCTGTTTGTGGCTCTCGCTTGGATGGTTGCAGAATCAAAGGGGGAAGTGAGGAGGGTAATCAGGCAATGCATGGTGTTAAAATGGGTAGATGGTGTGGAGGATATTTTTCAACGGGCGGAGGTGGGTTTGGGGCTATGTATGGGTGACGAGCCTTTCCAAATGGTGGGAAGAGGGAGCCAAGGTCTGCAACCGCTCGTAGTCTGGTCGACCGCTAGCCCTGAAGACATCCATTTGGCATGGGCTTTGAGTGGTTGGAAGGAGCTTCTAGTGGCACTGGATAGGAGAAAGGCGGAGAAAGAAAAGGTGGAAGCTGAGCTCAAGAAACGCAAAAGGAAGATGACACCCATCAAGTCCTCTGCGGCTCTGGATGAGGATGGCAGGCCACATGTTCGTCTTTAATTTCTGATCACTAGGTGGGGCAGAAAGGCCATAGCAGCTAGACATGCTAGGAAGGAAATGGTAGCTGGTACGAGTGGTGGAGTCGATGACAACACCCTAGTTGGGGCCCTCATTGAGAAATGTGGAGCCTTTGGGAACTTTTCCAAAGAGGATACTGCAAAGTGGTTCTGATAGTTGAACCAAAGTCTCTTTTTTGGTGTGTCTGTTTGCAAATGTCTGTTAATAGATGTCTCTTTTTGCTATTGTATAAGCTATTACATAGCCAACCCTAGTAGTTAAATACCGAATGCAAGGAAGTTTTTTCATTTTGCAAATAAATGCCATGTGTGGCCAGAATGTAACCTCTTTTTAAAATCAATACAAAAATCAAACATTACCGATAAAAAAAAACCATATAGGAAAATCCATCAACCCAAAAGTACTCTCTCTCAATACAATCTTCTCAATATTCTCAACAAAATCCTCCCTAAAATGGTAGGGATTTTCACATAGAGTCTCTCCCCCTTTGAAAACAATGGAAAAGGGTGCCATAAATCTTCTTTATTCTTCTGTAAGGTGTAGCTTTTTCGAATATCCATGTCTAGAAGCCAGGTGCAAAATCACCCAAATATGCTCTATAGTGTTCCAGTGATCACTCCCCCTTAGGAGTAGATCCATACATCAAGTCCAGACAATGATATAGATTTGAAATTCACTGGAATGATGCATGCTTGCATCAATTAATTACCACGGGGAGGGGCTCTCACCCCAAGCATGCTTCTGAGATACTCAAAAGCATCTTTTGGCAAAGGTTTTGTAAATATATCTGCTATTTTTTCCTTTGTGCTAACATACTCCAGTCTAATCTCTTTCTCCGCTACCTTGTCTCTCAAGAAATGATACTTAATAGAAATAAATTTAGTCTTTGAATGCATTACATGATTCTTTGACATATTCATTATGCTAGTGTTATCACAATGGATAATCACTGGCTCTTCAACAATTATTCCAATGTCTTCATCATTTGTTTCATCCAAACAACTTGTGTACAATTTATAACAGCAACAACATACTTGGATTCAACAGTAGACTGAGCAACATAGTCCTGCTTCTTACTTAACCATGAAACCAACCATTTTCCAAGGAAAAATGCTTCACCACTTGTATTCTTCCTATCATCCACATTACCTGCCCAATCATAATTAATATAAACATGTAAAATAAAGTCATCTGATTTTTCATACCATAATCCATACTCTATTGTTCCTTTCAAGTATCTGAAAATTCTTTTCACAGTAGCAAGGTGTGTCTCTTTAGGATCTTCTTGATATCTTGCCACAATTCAAACTGCATTTGAAATATGTTGGTCTGGTGTGAGTTAGATATTGTAGACCTCCAATCATTGATCTATACTTTTTCTGAAAAACACTCTGAGTTTCATCATTACTAGTAAGTTTATAACCAGTCACCATAGGTGTCCCAATAGGTTTACAATCTTCCATTCCAAACTTCTTCAACATTTCCTTAAGAGACTTTGTCTCTGATATAAAAATACCATTGTTATTCTGATTAATTTGCAAACCAAGAAAAACTTTCATCTCACCAATCATTGACATTTCAAATTCATTTTATATTTCTTTAGATAAATTTTTACTCATTTTATCATTGCCTCCAAAAATGATATCATCAACAAAAAATTCTATGATTAGGATTCCATCTTCACCAGTTCTTAAGTATGAATTACTGTCTGCATTACCTTTTCTGAAACCAAGATGAAGTAGATACCTGTCTAGTCTTGCATACCATGATCTTGGTTCTTGTTTCAGTCCATACAATGCTTTCTTCAACTTAAAAACCATGTCTTCATCTTCTATCAAAGGAAATCCATCAAGTTTCTCTATGTATACCTCTTCTTCCAAATCTCCATTGAACAATGCAGATTTCACATCCATCTGATATACTTTAAAGTTTTTATGTGCAACATAAGAAAGAAATAATCTCACAGCTTCCAACTTAGCAACATGAGAAAATGTTTCTTGAAAGTCTATGCCTTCTTGTTGCGAGTAGCCTTTACAAACCAGTCTAGCCTTATTTCTTACCACTGTTCCTTCCTCATCCATTTTATTCATGAAAACCCATTTAGTTCCTATCACAGTTTTGTTTTTAGGTCTTGGAACCAATTTCCAAGTGTTGTTTTTCTTTATCTTTTCTAGTTCTTCCTGCATAGCTTTAGTCCAAGATTTATCTCTACATGCTTCATCAGTAGTTTTCAGCTCAACTTGAGAAATCAATCAAATTTTATCTCTTACTTTTGATCTTGTCATCATTCCTTTACTTGCATTACTAATGATTTTATTTTCAGGATGGTTCATCTTAACATACCTCGAAGTATTAGGAGTTTCAATAAGCTCAGTTGATTCATCTTCAATCTCATCATCAATCTCCAAAGGTTCTGCAAAATCTAATATTGCTCTATTTCTTCACTCTGCTATCCTATTCTATTGTGGTTTCCTAGGAGTAGATGTCTTTCTAAATATTCCATGCTCTTCGTAGTAGGTATTAAATAAATCTGAAGTAAACTCACCGCCTCTATCTGATCTCAAACATTTTATCTTCAAACCTAATTCATTCTCAACCTTTTCTTTGAATATCTTGAATTTGTCAAATGCCTCAGATTTCTCTCTTAAATATGTAACCCACATCATTTTAGAAAAGTCATCAACAAAAAGTATAAAGTACCTTTCACCATAATAAGATCATGTTCTTGTAGGACCACATATATCTGTATGTACTAGATCCAACTTCCCTTTTGTTGAATAAGATTTTCTTTTAAAACTACTTCTGGTCTTCTTCCCCATAACACTCTCTCTACACATAGTGTTATATGGTTTCACAATCTTAGGTAGATCTCTTACCACCTTAGTCACACTCGCCTTCAAAATATTATCAAAGTTAATATGAAAAAATATTCTATGCCATAACTAACTATCATCAACCTCCGCAATGAAACAAGAAGCCTCAGATGTATTCAATTGAAATACATTACCTCTAGATTTAGTACCATATGTGATCAAGTCTCCTGATTTAATTCTAATAGAACATTTCCCATCAATGAATTTCAATTGATAACCTTTGTCCACTAGCTGTTCAACACTCAATATATTATGCTTAAGTCCATCAACAAGCAGTACATTGTCAATATTAGTTTTTCCATCCAGAGAAATAGATCCAACTTTAATGATAAGCTTAGGAGTATTGTCACCAAATCTAACAACACCACCATCATATATTTTCAGAACAAACTTGTTTTTATCTCTAGTCATATGATGTGAACAACCACTATCTATAACCCATTCAGATTTCTTTTCAACACGAGATACTAAGGATTTTTATTCATGTATAGGTTCATCATCCTTAATAGCAATAAATCCAATCTCATCATAGTCAACAAGTTCATCATCAAAAACACCTTCAATAGAATAATAAAATTCCTTGTTTTTTGGATATTTTGATTTGTAAAACTTAGGTTTATGTTTTGGGACCCTTGTAGGACATCAAGATGCAAAATGACCTATTTTGTTGCATGAAAAAAATTTCAAAGGTAACTTGCCTTCAAATTTACCCTTACCTCTCTTTTCTCTTCTAGAGATCAGGGCTACCACTTCATCTAGCTTTCTTTCTTCTTCCTATATTTGTTTCCATTCATCAACATAGTCTCTGATTTCTTCTCTCAAGTCACTATTGCTGGCGCACACAATTCCAGGTGAGGTCTTTTATTTCTATGCACAATTTCCTTGAATGCTGACTCAACTTTAGGTAAAGAATCTCCCAGTTTTGTGGCCTCAAAAGTAGTTAGCTTTCCAATCAACATCTCTCTATAAAATTTCATTGTCAAAGGTATAATCTCCTCTATATCTTGTACTTTAGATCTGTATACAGGTGTTAGAGATCTGAGAATCTTCGCAATCACTTCTTCCTCACTGTAAGTACCTCAAGAGTTCCTGATGCCAGTAACCACTTCAGTAACTCTCTATGCATATGCTCTAATGTTATCATCATCTTTCATTTTCAATGATTCCATCTTTGTCTTCCTGTTTTGTAGCTTTTCCTATTTTGTAAACTTATCTGCTTCATACAGTGCTTCCAATCTTGTCCAAATTTCATGTGCAAAATCTAAGTATTTTACTTCTGTGAATTTGCCTTCGAAAAGTACGATGATCAATGATTCCCTTGTGACCATGTTAAATGAAAATAATTTTTTTTCATCTTTAGTAGCTTTATCTAGTTCATCCTCAGTCATTATCTATTCCTTCCTTTTTGTGACCATCCAGTACTCAATTCCCAAACATAGCAAATGTGTTCTCATTTTGTTCTTCCAACTGTCAACGTTTTCAGGATCAAATTTTGGACTATCCTTCCTATAGTAAGTCATCTTTAGGATCAACTCAAGGTGTTAAGATTTCTCTCTAAGGACCAGTAGATCTGATACCAATTGTTAGGAATAACAGTCTGCCAACACAACTGAGAGGGGAGGTGAATCAATTGTGAGACAGATTATTAAACATTAAACTTTATAAACCAAAACTTCAATTCAAATGATAACATAATAAATGCCAATGCAATAACAAAATCATTTTTTGTTGAGTAAACCCTATTAAAGGTAAAACCCCAGTGGGAATTAGCACCCATAAATGATGTACTGAGAGTATAGTATCCCAGTTAAAAGATTTAGCCCTGTTAGGTGCTTATTACAAAATTATCGTACATAGTCCCTGTTAAAGGACTGAACCTATTAGGAGTCAAGAGTAATAGTGGGATCACTGCCTAGGCACACTTCCCAAATAAGGTTAAAGCCAACCTCAAGGATTAACAATTCAAACAAGTGTATGTAAGAAATATACAATCTAGTGAACTGTCTGATAGTAACTATCTTTGCTTAGTTAGTTCCAATGAAATACTATAATCACAAACTCTTCTCTACATCTAGAAGCCAATCAAGCTTCACAACTTCCACACTTCTATGTCTTCCAATTACCTTCTCTTCATACCTCTACATACATACATCCACTCATACATCTTTTCAAAAGAAAAGATCTCTCATATATACCCTATTACAATAATTGATTAGGTCATCCAATTAAGGTTTCCCAAATATAAAAATAATTATTTAACCCCTTGCTAAGATACAAATGGTACCTAAAACAAGTAAACATCAATTACAATACATCAGATATAATCCAAGATCTGCAATCCACACTTGCAATCCATAATGCACACTACATCTATGAAGTTAGCCCCAAATAAGTCTCCTCCAGAATACACGCCACAAATGATGTCACCAACAATTACACAATGTGCGATCAATAAAAAATATTTCTCAATATTCCTTTTGTCATCTCGTAAGCTCACATAACCTGAATCATCATCACCTGTAAGATATCCTCAAAACATAGAGACTCGCTCTGTCAAACATCATTGTCACAGTCCATAAACCAGTCTTCACTAAAACATCTGTAACAACTCCAATATGAAATATAAATCCAAGTGACCTTAGAAATAAGATCATCACACATCCTTCTTCATATCACCATCTTCGCTTGTTCTGATTCATCTGTACACTTTTGTAAGTCATCATACAATAGTAATAACCAGTCTATTCTCTCTACAAAAACATATGTTGACATCAGTGACAAAATATGAATGCCAACAGCATTAGTAGTACCCAATTTTGATATCATCCAACAATGCATTCTATTCAACTCATGAAAATTTATGTAAATGAGAGGTTCAATGGTCTATCACAATGTGTCATGCTACTCAACCCATGAAAATGATAGATCAAATGGTCTAGAAAACTATGTTATGCTAGTCAACCAATCCTGAAAATGTATACAAAGGAGAGGTCAAATAGGCTAGCAAGTTGTGTTATGTTAGTTGAACCAGTCCTAAGGATAACCAAGGAAAGCATTGTATCCTAGGAAATCTGCCAAAAATGTATAAAGGAGAGTGATTTGGCCCTATCAAGTTGTATTATGCTAGTGTACTATACCTAACATGCTTAAAGTAAATAGAATATTTTTAGTAAGGAGTCCATATATGCCCCCCTCTTAATATGGAAAAATAAGACTATTTTGACATCTTAAGGAAAAGAGAAACAAGGATAAAGCACCTTTTATCACCAAGGAGGTATACCACAAGAAACATCTAGTCCAAGGAAAAGAGGTAACAACTCCTATGAGGTCAAGGAAGGGATGCATGAAAAGAGATACCATGCAACAAGTGTAAAGGGATCCTTTTGAATGATGTTGAAAAGAGATTTGGAATAAGAAGGGAAGAATTCACACCTTCCTCATGATGGGGAGCTCACTCACAGGAGCACTCTTTCTCCAATCAAGATCTCTCCTTGGGCCTTCTTAGGGTATCCTACTCTACCCTATCTAGAGGATAACTCCATGATCTTCTTACTCATTGTGAATTCTCCACCAACTTTAACTTCCACTATTGCCCTCTACATTCAATTATGCACCAAAAACTCCATTGAACCACCAAATCTCCCAATCCTTCTCTTGGCTACTAGGATGAGTCTCCTGACCTTTTCTAGGTCCCCTTCATTGGTTCCAACTCACTTGGATGGACTCTTTAAAATTTTTCTAGTCAAGTCCTTAGTTTTATTGTTTTGAGGCTTTGTAGCCTTTTTGGTCAATTAGGCCTCCTAAAACTGATTTTCTTGGAATTCTTCCCAAGATCCCTTAAAAACCCTCCAAACCAATTATGGATTCTCTGTAGCTATATCCTATGCTATAGTATTTTCAAAGTTTTAGACCCCCACCCTATCCGTACATAGGATTTTCAAGAAACCCCTACTTTTAAGGGTTTTGGGAACATGTACACCAGTCTGTGTTCCTGGCTTGAACTAGGTAGTCTATTCAACTCCTTTGATCATATCCTTGCATCAAAATATCAAGGAACCTTTCCTCTACATGCTCCCACCTTTTATTGGTTTCACTCAATCCATTTAGCAAGCTTTCTTGCTACTGTCTCATCCAAGCTCCTAACCAGAATGCACAAGCACTCGCCTAGGGATTGGTGTTAAAATTTCTTTCCCTGCACAAAAATACTACACAAGACATATATACACTATACATGGATTCCCCTACTTGATTCCAGGAGGCCATAAATATTTGACCATGGGAATTCAAGTGGGGTGCATATTTACATGACTGGCCCAAAACCAGACAGTGAACTAGGTGAAAATAAAGAATTTACAAAAGCTTAACCAGTAACACTAGATAAATAAACCAATGCCACAAAAATTAACTAAATTCCAAAAAAAAAGTTCTCAATGCTTTATTTCATCACTTTCAATCCATTAATCAATTGGATCAAAGCTCTGTTACAGAAACAATCAAAAACTTTCCTTCACAATGCTCAGTCCATACACAATGACAACCAAATGTCAGATTAGGGTTTACTCCACCTTATATACCATATTACCACATGTTTGGACCCTCATGTTGGGATTTGGGCACCATTAAATCCTTTCCTAGTTTTTAGGAAATGTTGTCATGACAACTTTTCAAAATTGAAAAGTTGTCATGAGCAACTTTTACATCTTTTAGCATTTTATCAAAGCACTATGCCTAATGACCCAAACTGACTTCAAATCATCATATAAGACTTTCAAAAACCTAAAAACACAAAAATCCCAAATGTCACTCCATTTTGGGATCTCAACCCAAGTTTGACCATTTGGTTGACTTCCTAGGACTTAAGCACCTAGATCCTATTTGATCTCATCAACCACTAAACCCTAATCACTCCTATCTCTAGACACTCTCAAAACACACTTGGGAATTCATATTTTAGTTCTTTTTAACTTTGGTGGTTGGCCAAACCAACCTACATCAAAATTTTTTTAAAGATCTAACAAGACCTTAAGGTGCCCTTGCACCACCCCATAGGTAAAGGGATTCTTGAGGAAGGATGACACACTTATAGCCCCCAAGGTAAGGGATTTGTTTACAATGGGTACCCAATTTCAAACAAAGAAAAAGGTTATGATCAAGGATATATACCTCTTGTATAAGAGATAATCCCTAATGTAAACAAACAATTATATGTAAGATTTTATATCACAAGATAAATGAATTCCACCTAACCAAAGGAAAAAAAGAATCCTTAGAAGGATTTACATGTACTATCCTTGCCCCCAAGTGTAGAGATAAGAATAAGATGAAGGAGGACTATTATGTTACTCACAAAGTATGATCACACCTAAAAAGTGTACCACAATGAATGACAATGAGCCCCAAAGGGATAGGCTAACAATGTCACATAGTGTGGAGCAACATAATAGGAACCTAAATGTTATTTAAAGAAATAAAAATTGAAAATTAACTCATTGCAACATGTTATGTGAATGATATCATAATCAACGAGTTTTTGAATTTTGTAGTGCAAATCTTAACATTCATTAGTAGAGTGGTCATGATATTGGTGATACATGCAAAAAAGGAGATTCACAAGATTTTTACTATTCTTCTTCTTTAATTTAGGTTAAGTAATCAACTTAGCATGAATAAGGTTAGGAAAAATGTTCTCTTGATTAAATATAGGTCTAGAAGAAATGTTAGATAATAAAGGAGATGATGTTGACAAAGGAGAATGTTTGAAATCAAATGCTTCCATAGATTTATCATGGGTCTCAAAGCCTTTTTACACACATCCTAAACTATGTTGGATATTATGAGTTGAAATGTTTGGAGGATTGGGTTGGACAAATGAAACACTAAGCCCTTTGAAGGGTCCTGTGTTAAAATTAGGAACTTTATATGCACCCACAAAAGATGGTGTAAATTCTAATGAATCCCAATCGCCTTCTAAATGGGCACTTCTAGAAGAAGTATCTTTAAAAGGAGAAGACATATTTTGTTGAAATGTTGTAGGAATGGAAGGAGAATCAGATTCAATTTGTAAGAAATTTTTGATCTTATCGCTAGAAACAAGGGTATACATGATGTTTTTATGAATCAATTTCACTTTGCAATGAAGTGTTGAAGGGATAGTTTGCATAGCATGTAACCATGGTCTTCCTAAGAGAAGGTTATAATTAAGAGAACTGGGTATGATATGAATAGGCATGGGTAAAATAAAAGGACCTACCTTAACAGGTAAGGTTATAATACCTAAATTTTGTTTATCAACATTGTTAAAGCCACAAATAGGAATATAATAAGGTTTAATTGATGAAATATCCACGTTAATTTTATTCAACAAATCAATGCTACACACATTAAGACCATATCCATTATCAACTAAAGTTCTTTAAATAAGATTATTACTGATAAAGATAGATACCATAAAAGCATCATTTTTTTCTTGAATTTCCTTAAAAGTCAATTCCTCTTGAGGAAACACAATTTGAGCTTTATTATTAGTTGAATTCATGCATTCCAACATGAAATTTATACTAGCTTTCTCAAGAGGTGGGGTATTCATCTCTCAAGGCTTGTTTCAAGGCTTCATGATATGTAGGTGAAGTTTGAAGAATACCCCAAAGGGATATATGTTAGTCAACTGATGGAGATGATGATGAAGACCAAGATCAGAGGTATACAAGATTGTTGAAAATATTAGATCAGTTGTTATTTTGTCATTGATGTCAAGCAATTGATTTCTAGTTCATATTGAATTTCCATATCTTTCGGAGTTGATTTAATTATGAAATAGATAAAGATTAGACAATGATAAGTTTATCTTGAGATAATTGGTTTTTACTTTATCAAGTTGGTAAAGCAGATTGGGAAAGTCAGTAAGACTAAAGAGTTAAGTTACTAAGCAGAAAGGAGTTTGTCGGTAAAGGATTACGTAAGTCATTCAGGACACCGAGACATTGAAGCACAGAGCAGTGCATGTGAGTCATCAAACTGAGAGTTAGTTTCCAAGCATAACATATATTAGAAACAAGGATAAGAACACATTTAATGGCAACCTACAAAAATCTGGAGGATTCCAAGAATGAAGAAGAAGTTGGTTACATGATCTACGCACGAGAAAATTCAAGGAAGAAATTTATGATATAGATTAAGCAGCAAAAGTGAAAGTTTTATTTCCAAGAAAAGTGCAAGTTCTGAGGTGAGGCCGAAGCGACTAACTGAGTTTCATGTTCACTGAATCAGTTCAAAAAAATAATCTAATGGCTAAGCGTGATTGAAGGAAAATCTAATCAAGGAGATTAAGAGGCAAACACAAAGTCTATTTAAAGGATGAATTCAAATAACAAAAGGCTGACAAGTTGAAGTGTTGAAGTGCTACCGAGTGATGCAGTAAAGAGAAAAGAGGTGAAAATCTGAGTCTAGAGAAGAGACAGATGAAGTATTGATGCCATTAGTCAGAAAGAGCGCATAAGGGACCTGATAAAGCAAGAGGTAGCTACAGTTTTACAAATCATTTTATACACTGTTGCTTATTTGCATTTGTAACAACAAAATCTCTTAACCGAGTGGACTTAACAGTCTTATTATAAAATCCTTGAGAAAGGTGACATTCTAAAAGAGTGTTCAAAGCCCTTTAACCAAGTCACTCCTAACAGGGTGAATATCTTAACGGGTCTATGGTAAATCCCCTAATAGGGTCACATATAACTATGTGTATTGTGATCTTTAAGAGGATTGGATTTCAACCGAGCATACTTCAGAAGAGTACTTTCATTTGCGGGTGACAATTCCGATAGAGTTTTTTTCCCAAATTGGGTTTCCTTGTTAAATCTGGCGTTAAATGTGTTGAATGATTCATGTGCATGATATTTATTGTTTATGCAAGCTAATGTTTGAGTTATTGAATTTTTTTGGTGATTTGGTTATTGATGTTGTTTATCCTACTGAGTTGAATCAGAGTTAATTTTTTAAGGTTTAAAGTATCATAGTTTTCTCATTCACCCCCCTCTCAATAATCCAATAATTGGTATAAGAGCTAAGTACTCTAAGAGATAGTTTTAAAAGACTTGAGTTAAAGATCCAAAGATGTATAAGAGGGAGGCACCAAAGTTGAATAAGGACAACTTATCTACATTGAAAAATAGATTGAGGTTGCACCTATTTGGGATTGGAGAGTATGCACTATACTATCTTGACAATGAGAATTCACCATCTCCATTTGGACCTTTGACACTTGAGCAGATAAGAGAAAGACAAGACCGCACATAAGTCATGATTGAGATAGAATCCACTCTCACCGATATGGAGTTTAATGACCTTAAATATTGTGATACAACAAAGCATATGTGGGATAGGATTGAATTGGTACATGGTGGAGATCAACATGTTCAGAAGGAAAAATATGAAAGTTTAAGAGGGAATTTTGATGTTATGAGAATGAAGGAAGGTGAAAATGTTTCACTATACAGTGCAAGACTGAAAGAAATTGTGAATGCTATCAGAGGTACTAGAGGACAGATAAATGAAGAAGATGTGACAGGAAAAATGTTAAGAGAATTGTTACCAATGTATTCCCTCTGAGTATTTGCAATACAAGAACTAAGATCCATTCCTCAGATGACTGTTTCACTGGATGCTACTATTGGTAAGTTGATTTCTTTTGAGCTTAATGATTTTGATAATAGTTTACTCACTACTGCTAGGATTAAGTCTGAATTTAAATTATCTTTGAAGATTGGAAGTTCTAGGGAGTCTAGACTGAGTGATGGTTATACAAGTAGTGCTAGAGAAAGATTCTATAGTTACAAGAGTGAGTTAGAAAAATTGTATGATGAAGATGAAGCAAATGAAAGAGAGTTTGAAGCTCTACAAACTAGAAGACTAAAAAGAGGTAAAGGCAAGTACCGAGTTAAGATACCTTTAAAATATTTTAAATGTAAAAAGATTGGACACATTTCTACAAGATGCCTTGAGAATGAAAGTGATGAGAAGAAAGACAACTGATATGATAACAAGAGAGAAAATAGATTCAGGAGATTCTGAGATTACAAAAATAAAGGTAAGAAGTCATGTCATATTGCTAATAAAGGACTAACCGATGATGAAATAGATGATGATGATAGAGAGGAAGTTGTATATGTTTCCATCAAGGACAATTATGATCAAGAAAAGCAAGAAGAAAAATCCCTAATATCACATGTAAGAAAGAATGATACCTAGATTATAAACAATTGGTCTTCACACCACATGATTGGTGATACACTTAAGTTCAATACTATGGAAGAACATGATGGAGGATATGTTAGATTCGGTAATGATGCCCCATATCCTATGAAAGGTAAAGGTTCTATAATTCTGTTAAACAATACCAGATGTGATGATGTATATTGGGTTGAAGGACTAAAGTACAATTTGTTGAGTGTGGTACAACTAACCAATATAGGACACTGATTAGAATTTTAGTATGGAAAGGTAAAAGTATTTGATCAGAAAGGAAGTCTGATTGCCACTGGAGAACAATCAAAAGGTAACCTATTATACCTTGATACATCTACTAAAATTTTCTTTTATGCTAAAGTTGAAGATGCATGGTTATGGCACAAGAGGTTATGTCATGTAATTTTTGACAATCTAATTAAAGTGAGGAAAAAGAATAGAGTAAGAGGTCTACCTAGATTAGAGAAACCAAAGAATGTCATATGCAAGGAATTTCAAGTTGGAAAAATGACTAAGTCAAGTTTTACAAGTAAGTCTTATGGTACACAAGGAATTTTGGACTTAGTGCACATTGATCTATGTGGATCGATGAGAACACAAAGCTACTATGGTGATGGATATTTCATTTTGTTTGTTGATGATTATTCTAGAATGATGTCTATCATGTTTTTAAAAGAAAAATATGAAGCTTTTCAATTGTTTAAGTGGTACAAGGCAAGAGTTGAAAAGGAAAATAGAAGGAAACTGATGTGTCTGAGATCTGATAGAGGAGAAGAGTTTACTTCTGATGAGTTTACACTCTTCTGCAATGAACATGGAATAAAGAGGCAAATGTCTGCACTGAGGACACCAGAGAATAATGGTATAGTGGAAAGGAGAAAAAGATGCATTGTGGATTGTGCGAGAACACTAATGATTGAGAAGGGTATTTCTCAAACATATTGGAGAGAAGCAATTAGCACTGCTGCTTATACAGTTAACTGACTACAATTGAAGAAAGGTACAAACAAGACACTATACAAGATCTGGTATGATCACAAACCTAATGTGAGTTATTTCAAAGTATTTGGAAGTAGATGCTATATTCTTAACGATGATAGACATGGTAAGTTTGATTCTAAAGGAGATGAAGGAATACTCTTAGGATATTCTACAAAGAGAAAGGCTTAAAAATGTCTGAACAATTCTACTAACAAAATTGTGGAAATTGCAAATGTGAGAATTGATGAATTTACAGAGGGAAATGATGAGGAAATCAAGAAGGAACCTGAATATTGCCAAAGATTTGTATATGTTCAACCAAAAGTTCATGATGCCTTACCAAAAGAACAAACTGAGGAGGAAGCTATAAAGAGAGAACTACAACTGAATGATGGAAATGAAGTTCCACCGACTATGGAGCCTATTCTAGCCAAGTATGTGAGGAGACACCACTCACCGAGTAAGATTATTGGAGACAAGGATGCTAGAATTATGACAAGAAGCAAGGTAGGAGATGTAACCCTTTACCGAAAAAATTATGTCTGCTTGGTAACTTAACTATTTAGTCTTACCAACTTGCTCAATCTTCTTTACCGACTTGATAAAGTAGAAACCAATTATGTCAAGATGAACTTATCATTGTCTGACCTTTATCTATTGCCCAATTAAATCAACACTGAAAGATATGGCAATTCAATATGAACCAAAAATTAATTTCTTGGCATTAATGACAAATAAAAACTAATCTAATTCTTTCTATAATCTTGTATACTTTGTTCGAGAAAAGGATGTTTGAAGTATGGATTCATCAGAAAGTGAAAGGGGGAAGTGCAATTCTTGAAATATCGAATATGGAAACCCATGAAGGTTAATCTCTAACATTTGTGAAGTGGAAGATGGGCTTCAAAAAAATTTCATCGTAGCTACTCCATAGGTAGATTCCAAAGGTGTGTGGTGAAAATATATTCAAGGTCACATACTTGTCTATTGGCTAGTAGATTCATTGGTGATGTCTAAGTGCTCGTTAGATTATATTGAAGAATTTTGGGCTTAATTAAGTGGTCATGAAGTTTGTAGCAAGGTATGAAAATTTTTTCCTAATAAAGAGAAGAAGAATCGGGATCAATGGTGTGGAAGTGCCAATTCAGAAGTTTCATGCAACAACAGTTGATGTTTCAAAATACCAATTTTAAAGACCAACATGAAAAGGCCTAACTTAAGGAAATGGTTTACCAACTTTATGACTATCTTAGAGAGATCCACATGCCCCTTTTATCCCAGCCAATAAGTTCTTCTTTTTCTATCCTGGATCCAACATCAAATGAGAACCAAGCCCTGATTGCCCAGTTGCAAGAGGATAAACACATGGGTAGATTGGCAATTTTTATTCAATTTTACCCCTATTGCTATGACAGCTGAGTGTCACTCAAAATTTAAATTATTATTGTTTTTCATTAGTTTCTTATATATTTTTACTGTTAAATGGATGGATTAATTGCAGGTATTCAAACTATGTTTTTGAGAATCAGTAATTATAAGGTGATATGTGAATCACTATTTGTTCCTTTCCTCTTTTGTTCATGTTGTTAGCAGATTTTCCTTTTTATGGTTGTATATTGTATGTGATATTCATGGTTGTGGAGGCACATTTATAGAATCTTATGTGGTGATTACACTATGTTTGATTTCCATGGTTGTGGGGATTAATGTACAACAATAGATTTTACATTTCAATATTTGATTTTATGTTTATTCATGGATGTCTCATGGTGATGAACATTCATTAGATATCTTTGCTAATCTCTAGTTAAGAGAATGCCCTTTCATATTTAAAAAATACCAAAAAAAGATTCATTGAAGATTTTCCATAGGGAGTTGTACCTATAAAATTCAGAGAATAAAAAGTTATAGGTTTATAACTATTTGTTCTACTATTGGTAGTGGAGAAGGCTTTGGTGAGCTCTTGTGTCAATATTTAAAAAAAAGCCAATCCATTAACCAACAAATTTTTTGTGATTCTACTGGGGACACGAACGGTCATTTTAAGATTAGTGGCTTAAACATAAGGGAATAATGGTACTACCTCATGAAAACATCTTTCTTGTGTTGCAACCAAATCTAGGGTTTCAATATGACCAAGAAGATATCATTAGTCAGTTGAATAGCCTTGCTTGGAGGACGTGAAGAAGTGTTGAATAATATAGGAGGGTAAGTCTACTCTTGGAAAGACAGGAGGAATTAGCAGAAAATTTGCAGTTGCTCTTACAAAGATAGCAATTAAGATAGGCCCAGAATCAAGATCCACACACTATATAAGGAAATAGGCCCCAGTAAGAAAGACTAAGAGATCAATAAGTAATTCCTTCTTTTTCAAGTCTAGATACCAGAAGGTATACCAGAAGTGCATGGAATAAGCGAGAAATTGGCCAGGTATTTGAAGAGCTTAGTAGGTTAAAATTCTCTTTACCAAGGCCTATTCATCAGAGTAGAAGCATATCACCCACTCCTCCAAAGCAGCGGAACATTTCATCTCCCATTTGCAAAGCACTAACTTTTCATAGAGTTGCGACACCAAAACAAGTCAATTTTTATCCTGTACCCTTCACTCTACCTAGAATTATGGCTCATCCAATTCCATGGGGATTAGTTATTGGCCCACTTAATTTGATGAACTATAATTGATTAAATGTTTGAAGATGTTAAGTTGATGATCACCAAGCTGCAGAAACTTAATGCAAGACATTAAATAAGTTAATGTATTGTATTGTCATTGATGTCAACTTGATATAATATAATTGGTTATATACATAGTGTCAAAGAATTCAAAGAACCAGAGAGATAAAGGTTATGCTATCAGTAATGCATAAAATTTTAATATGCACTAAGTGACAAAAAACACTGACAGTCAGTGCACCCCGACGAATAGAGAACCCTGAAAGGAAAGTCACAGTGATACTCGAGAAAGAAACCCGAGAAGAATTACAGTGGTACCCGACAAACAGACAACCCCAACAGATAGAGATTCCTGAGGAAAATAGAAGTATAGATCGAAGCTAACAAGGAGTTAACCACTGCGAAGAACTGAAGTTCAGAAATGACAAATGACTTAGCTGGCAAAAGGTAAATATGGAGTTAACTGGTTGTTAATATTATTTTCATCGATAAGTTAAAAGCCATAGATAAGAAAGAGAATTAAATTTGTTTTAATCCAATTGTCTAAGAGAAATCTATGGGATAAAACTGAAGTAATGCTTTAAAGCAAGAAAGGTGAGACTTCTGGATCACGTCAAGAACAAGAAAGACTGAGACCTAAAAATGGTGAAATTATGTCTATAAAGAGACAAGATAATTCATTATGAATCAGGGGTGAATAGAGAAGGGGATGTTGAAGAGATTACTTGTGAAGAATGACTTCATACAGTCATGATCAATCAAGCTAAAGAACATAGCTAAAGATTTCTATAGACACCGAGCAACAGAGAAGCACAACATCACCAAGTAGAAAGTGTTAGGAATAACAGTCCACAAGACAACTGAGAGGGGGGGTGAATAATTTGTAATCTAGATTATTAAACTTTATACTTTATAAACCAAATCTGAAAATGTAAATGATAACACAGTAAATGCCAACAACATAACACAATACTTGTTGTCGAGGAAACCATGTTAAAGGTAAAACCCCGATGGGAATTAACACCCATAAATAATGTACTGAGAGTATAGTATCCCTGTTAAAAGATATTATCCTTGTTAGGAGCTTATTACAACATTACAGTACATAGTGTTGGTTGTATTTTCTGTTTTGGTATTTTTCCTCGTTCCTTGTCCTCCTCTCTGAGTTCTGATGTGTTCAAATTAGCTATCTCTCGTTCCTTATGGCCTTACTTCCGCCATGTTTTCAGGTTTTCAAGTCTAAAACCTTGCTCAAATTGTAAAAACCCTGAAAACCCTAGGCTATCTAAGTATTAAATGATGAAAATTAAACCCTAGGTCATGTCTTATGTTTCAGCGTTACTTTTTCATTCACTTAAGGCATGTGTTTCAATTAAATCACCTTGTCGCTATACCCTGAGCGAATATTCCTTAGCTCTTCCTGACTTGGCATTTTCCTTGTGTCGCAAGGTCTCATTCAAAATTAGAATATTCCTTAAGTGTTACAAGACTCAGTGATTTCTTTATGTCGGGTAGTCGCAAGATAGTTATGTCATAAAGCTTTATAAAGAAGGGACCCACTGCTTAGTCGGGTGATCGCGGGAGATTTTTAACAGTCATGAAAATGTCTTCAGACTTCGCGATTACTTCATGTCGCGTTATTTCCAAATCAAGCCAAAGCTAACAGTTAAGTCAGGTCTTCAGTCACGTGGTCTCGAAATGAAACAGCTGTTAAGGGATTTTGACCGAGACTTCGCGACTAACCGTTTGAAGTTTGCAGTATTGCTTAGTCGGGATGTCGCCAGAACAAGACGATGACTCAGTCCTCTAGTATGCAGTAAGTGAACCAATGATCGAGTGACATGTGTCATATGACGGGTGGACGTTTAAAATATTATCGCATGGTCGCCGGAAGGAGAAAGTGGATTCAGCGACAACGAGACTAAGGTGCTTTTCCTTCTGTCGCGATGTCCGGAAATGATTTAAGGGCATGTAAGAAACATTGAGAAATTAAGAGATGGCCGTAGGATGAAGGAATCAAAAGATCTGACGGTGGTCGCGAAGTCTGAGAAGAAAAGTGCCCCAGGGGAAAAGACCTCCCGACTTGGTGATTAGGGTATGTCACGCAGTCATCATAAGTGAAAAGGGGGCGCTTATAACATGTTAAGGTAAAGTTGAATGCTCAGGGCTTATATCTCCCGACTGAGCGACTAGGCATTGTCGCGAAGTATTGAAATAGAAATTAAACGTTCAGCGACAGGGAGATAACCGTAAAGGTTAATGGTAACAGATAGTCGCAAGGTCTCAGAAAGAATGGTGAGTTACTGTTAACTGTGCGCGACTATGATTTCAGTTGGGTCGCGTGATCGCCAGATGATCACTTGGGTCAGCCAAGGTTAAGAAAACACATTGTTTCCAAGTCTTGAGATGGAACCATGGTTAATAATAGAGGCCCGTGACAAAGAGACTTAATGTAGTCGCGCAGTTGCCTGATCACAAGATCTAAGAAACGGCGGCAGTTTTTTGATGTGACAAAGTAAATCTCTCGGCAACCAATCAAAGGCTTGTATTTTGATTACTGTGAAAAAGGAGTAGCTGAGATATGAGACAGACAATGAATTAGAATGTGACATGTCAGCTCTCTTAAATGTTATATGATTGCTCCGAGGACTCATTTTTGAAAATTTGATTTTCTATCAAGCTCAGCAACTACGGCTAGGTTTTTCAAGTTGACAGTATGTCAAATTAATGGCAGAACTGATGTTTCCAAATTATGAGCTGTGTACTCTGAATGATGGCTATAAGGAGTTGATAGTGCATTCATTCTCATTCACCGTACTTTTAGTTTTCAGATCCAAGTTGCTAATTTTCATAAGAGTGATATTTTGCTCAGGTTGCAGTATATCCAAAGTTGATCAGAGAGTTCTAAATTGCAGGAAATTGTGCATAGAACAAACAGCTGATATTTGAGATAGATTTGTTTCAATATTGGTAAGAAAAAGAGATTCAGGGTGTTGCAAGGATGAGCAGAGCTGTGAGTGTTTCTTCAACAAGTGGAGGGAGTGGAGAGGAACAGAAAGGAAAAGAAAGTTTCTCTGATGAGTTTCTCCATCTCCTGCCAGGTTCAACGTAGAATAAGAAGGCCGATGCTAATGTTCTCCTGGATGAGTACAAGAACATTCGAGATGCTGTGACCCCGGGCACAACAGGTTTCTCTCTTTTCAATTACTTCTATAAAAATTCTGATAAGCCCATCCCAGTATCAAACCCTTGGACATGTGGTCTTGCTAGATTGCTTGTTCCTAATGTTTTCTTAGATGTAGACCTATTTCTAGACCTAGCAAATCACTATGATGCCCTGACAAAGACCATCAAAAGGGATGATGGCACTGCCTTGCTAATTTTAAACAGAAACTCATTCATGCAAGCCTTTGGCTTATTCAGCACCATGTCTACTAAAATTGACATGACAAAGCAGGAGAAGAGGTATAGTTCCAAGCCTGGTATTGAAAAAGGCTTATTGCAGAAGCATATGTTAAAAGAATTGAAAAATTACTTAGGTCCTATGGTTGAGCCCTATCCATATTATTACAAGGATCTACACTTCTACATTAAGTATAATTCTTATGCCCTATGTAGAGTGCTAGGGA
>MU225202.1:61289-71365 GCA_018584345.1 Thuja plicata
TATCATCGAACGGTTGATTGATTCGGCGATGTGGAAGCTCAGAACAACTTGTTATGAGATTACAACTCATTATCATCGAACGGTTGATTGATTCGGTGATGTGGAAGCTCAGAATAGCTTGTTATGATATTGCAGCTGATTGTCATCAAACGGTTGACCAATTCGGCGATGTGGAAGCTCAGAACGGCTTGTTATGAGATTACAACTCATTGTCATCAAATAGTTGATTGATTCGGTGATGTGGAAGCTCAAAACTACTTGTTATGAGATTACAACTCATTGTCATCGAATGATTGATCGGTTCGGCGATGTGGAAGCTCAGAATAGCTTGTTATGAGATTACAACTCATTATCATCGAATAGTTGATTGATTCGGTGATGTGGAAGCTCATAACAGCTTGTTATGAGATTGCAGCTGATTGTCATCAAATGGTTGACCGATTCAGTGATGTGGAAGCTTAGAACGGCTTGTTATGAGATTACAACTTATTGTCATCAAACGGTTGATCGATTCGATGATGTGGAAGCTCAGAATAGCTTGTTATGAGATTACAACTCATTGTCATCAAACGGTTGATCGATTCGGTGATGCGGAAGCTTAGAACAACTTGTTATGAGATTAAAACTCATTATCATTGAACGGTTGATTGATTCGGCGATGTGGAAGCTCAGAACAACTTGTTATGAGATTACAACTCATTATCATCGAATGGTTGATTGATTCGGCGATGTGGAAGCTCAGAATAGCTTGTTATGAGATTGCAGCTGATTGTCATCAAACGGTTGACCGATTTGGCGATGTGGAAGCTCAGAATGGCTTTTTATGAGATTACAACTCATTGTCATCAAACGGTTGATCGATTCGGTGATGTGGAAGCTCAGAATAGCTTGTTATGAGATTACAACTCATTGTCATCAAATGGTTGATGGATTCGGCGATGTGGAAGCTCAGAATAGCTTGTTATGAGATTACAACTCATTATCATCGAACGGTTGATTGATTCGGTGATTTGGAAGCTCAGAACAGCTTGTTATGAGATTGCAGCTGATTGTCATCAAACAGTTGACCGATTTGACGATGTGGAAGCTCAGAATAGCTTGTTATGAGATTACAACTCATTTTCATGAAATGGTTGTTCGATTCGGTGATGTGGAAGCTCAAAATAGCTTGTTATGAGATTACAACTTATTCTCATCAAACGGTTGATCCATTTGGCGATCTGGAAGCTCAGAACAGCTTGTTATGAGATTACAACTCATTATCATCAAACGGTTGATTGATTCGGTGATGTGGAAGCTCAGAACGGCTTGTTATGAGATTATAACTCATTGTCATCAAACGGTTGATCGATTCGGCAATGTGGAAGCTCAGAATAGCTCGTTATGAGATTACAACTCATTGTCATCGAATGGTTGATCGATTCAGCAATGTGGAAGCTCAGAACAGTTTGTTATGAGATTACAACTCATTATCATTGAACGGTTAATCGATTGGTGATGTGGAAGCTCAGAACAGCTTGTTATGAGATTGCAGCTGATTGTCATCGAACAGTTGACCGATTCGGCGATGTGGAAGCTCAGAATGGCTTGTTATGAGTTTACAACTCATTGTCATCAAGAGGTTGATGGATTAGGTGATGTGGAAGCTCAGAACAGCTTGTTATGAGATTACAACTCATTGTCATCGAACGGTTGATCGATTGGGCGATGTGGAAGCTCAGAACAGCTTGTTATGAGATTACAACTCATTATCATCAAATGGTTGATTGATTCGGTGATGTGGAAGCTCAGAATAGCTTGTTATGAGATTACAAATCATTATCATCGAACTGGTGATTTATTCGGCGATGTGGAAGCTCAGAATAGCTTGTTATGAGATTGCAACTGATTGTCATCGAAGGGTTGATCGATTCGGTGATGTGGAAGCTCAGAATAGCTTGTTATGAGATTGTAGCTGATTGTCATCGAATGGTTGATCGATTCGGCGATGTGGAAGCTCAGAACAGCCTTTTATGAGATTACAACTCATTGTCATCGAACGGTTGATCGATTCGGCGATGTGGAAGCTCAGAATGGCTTGTTATGAGATTACAACTCATTATCATCGAATGGTTGATTGATTCGGTGATGTAGAAGCTCAGAACAGTTTGTTATGAGATTACAACTCATTGTCATCGAACGGTTGATCGATTCAGTGATGTGGAAGCTCAGAACAGCTTGTTATGAGATTACAACTCATTATCATCGAAAGGTTGATTGATTCGGCAATGTGGAAGCTTAGAACAGCTTGTTATGAGATTACAACTCATTATCATTGAATGGTTGATTGATTAGGCGATGTGGAAGCTCAGAATAGCTTTTTATGAGATTGCAGTTGATTGTCATCGAACGGTTGACCGATTCGGTGATGTGGAAGCTTAGAACAGCTTGTTATGAGATTACAACTCATTGTCATCAAACGGTTGATCGATTCGGTGATGTGGAAGCTCAGAACTGCTTGTTATGAGATTACAAGTCATTGCCATCGAACGGTTGATCGATTCGGTGATGTGGAAGCTCAGAACAACTTGTTATGAGATTACAACTCATTGTCATCAAACGGTTGATCGATTCTGCGATGTGGAAGCTCAAAATAGCTTGTTATGAGATTACAACTCATTATCATCGAACGGTTGATTGATTCGGTGATGTGGAAGCTCAGAATAGCTTGTTATGAGATTACAACTCATTATCATCGAATGATTGATTGATTCGGTGATGTGGAAGATCAGAATAGCTTGTTATGAGATTGCAGCTGATTGTCATCAAACGGTTGACCGATTCAGCAATGTGGAAGCTCAGAACGGCTTGTTATGAGATTACAACTCATTATCATCAAACGATTGATCGATTCGGCGATGTGGAAGCTCAGAACAGCTTGTTATGAGATTACAACTCATTGTCATCGAACGGTTGATCGATTCGGTGATGCGGAAGCTCAAAATAGCTTGTTATGAGATTACAACTCATTATCATCGAACGGTTGATTGATTCAGCAATGTGGAAGCTAAGAACAGCTTGTTATGAGATTGCAGCTGATAGTCATCGAACGGTTGACCGATTTGACAACGTGGAAACGCAGAACGGCTTGTTATGAGATTACAACTCATTGTCATCAAACGGTTGATTGATTCAGTGATGTGGAAGCTCAAAATAGCTTGTTATGAGATTACAACTCATTATCATCGAACGGTTGATCGATTCGGCGATGTGGAAGCTCAGAATAGCTTGTTATGAGATTACAACTCATTATCATCAAATGGTTGATTGATTCGGTGATGTGGAAGCTCAGAACAGCTTCTTATGAGATTGCAGCTGATTGTCATCAAACGTTTGACCGATTTGACGATGTGGAAGCTCAGAACAGCTTGTTATGAGATTACAACTCATTGTCATCAAATGGTTGATCAATTCGGTGATGTGGAAGCTCAGAATAGCTTTTTATGACATTACAACTCATTGTCATCGAACGGTTGATCGATTTGGCGATGTGGAAGCTCAGAACAGCTTGTTATGAGATTACAACTCATTATCGTCAAATGGTTGATCGATTCGGCCATGTGGAAGCTCAGAATAGCTTGTTATGAGATTACAACTCATTATCATCGAACGGTTGATCGATTGGGCGATGTGGAAGCTCAGAATAGCTTGTTATGATATTGCAGCTGATTGTCATTGAACGGTTGACCGATTCGGTGATGTGGAAGCTCAGAATGGTTTGTTATGAGTTTACAACTCATTGTCATCAAACGGTTGATCGATTCGGTGATGTGGAAGCTCAGAATAGCTTTTTATGAGATTACAACTCATTGTCATCAAACGGTTGATCGATTCGGCAATGTGGAAGCTCAGAATAGCTTGTTATGAGATTACAACTCATTATCATCGAACGGTTGATTGATTCTGTGATGTGGAAGCTCAGAACAGCTTGTTATGAGATTACAACTCATTATCATCGAATAGCTTATTGATTCGGCGATGTGGAAGCTCAGAATAGCTTGTTATGAGATTGCAGTTGATTGTCATCGAACGGTTGACCGATTCGGTGATGTGGAAGCTCAGAATGGCTTGTTATGAGATTACAACTCATTGTTATTAAACGGTTGATCAATTCGATGATGTGGAAGCTCAGAACTGCTTGTTATGAGATTACAACTCATTGTCATCAAACGGTTGATCGATTCAGCGATGTGGAAGCTCAGAATAGCTTGTTATGAGATTACAACTCATTATTATCGAACGGTTGATTGATTAGGTGATGTGGAAGCTCAGAATAGCTTGTTATGAGATTGTAGCTGATTGTCATCGAACGGTTGACCGATCCGGTGATGTGGAAGCTCAGAATGGCTTGTTATGAGATTATAACTCATTGTCATCAAATGGTTGATCAATTCAGCGATGTGGAAGCTCAGAATAGCTTTTTATGAGATTACAACTTATTATCATCGAACGGTTGATTGATTCGGTGATGTGGAAGCTCAGAAAAGCTTGTTATGAGATTACAACTCATTATCATCAAACGGTTGATTGATTTGGCAATGTGGAAGCTCAGAACAACTTGTTAGGAGATTGCAGCTCATTGTCATCCAATGGTTGACCGATTTGGTGATGTGGAAGCTCAGAATGGCTTGTTATGAGATTACAACTCATTGCCATCAAACGGTTGATCGATTCAATGATGTGGAATCTCAGAATAGCTTGTTATGAGATTACAACTCATTGTCATCAAACGGTTGATCGATTCGGCGATGTGGAAGCTCAGAATAGCTTGTTATGAGATTAAAACTCATTATCATCAAACGATTGATTGATTCAGTGATGTGGAAGCTCGGAATAGCTTGTTATGAGATTGCAGCTGATTGTCATCGAACGGTTGACCGATTTGACGATGTGGAAGCTCAGAATGGCTTGTTATGAGATTACAACTCATTGTCATCAAACGGTTGATCGATTCGGTGATGTGGAAGCTCAGAAAAGCTTGTTATGAGATTACAACTCATTGTCATCGAACGGTTGATTGATTCGGCGATGTGGAAGCTTAGAATAGCTTGTTATGAGATTAGAACTCATTATCATCGAACGGTTGATTGATTCAATGATGTGGAAGCTTAGAACAGCTTGTTATGAGATTACAACTCATTATCATCGAACGGTTGATTGATTCGGTGATGTGGAAGCTCAGAATAGCTTGTTATGAGATTGCAGCTGATTGTCATCAAACAGTTGACCGATTTGATCATGTGGAAGTTTAGAATGGCTTGTTATGAGATTACAACTCATTGTCATCAAACGATTGATCGATTCGGTGATGTGGAAGCTCAGAACTGCTTGTTATGAGATTACAACTCATTGTCATCGAACGGTTGATCGATTTGGCGATGTGAAAGCTCAGAATAGCTTGTTATGAGATTAAAACTCATTATCATTGAATGGTTGATTGATTCGGCGATGTGGAAGCTCAGAATAGCTTATTATGAGATTGCAGCTGATTGTCATCGAACGGTTGACCGATTCAGCGATGTGGAAGCTTAGAACAGCTTGTTATGAGATTACAACTCATTCTCATCAAACGGTTGATCGATTCGGCGATGTGGAAGCTCAGAATAGCTTTTTATGAGATTACAACTCATTCTCAATAAACGGTTGATTGATTCGATGATGTGGAAGCTCAGAATAGGTTGTTATGAGATTACAACTCATTATCATCAAACGGTTGATTGATTCAGTGATGTGGAAGCTCAGAACAGCTTGTTATGAGATTACAACTCATTATTATCAAATATTTGATCGATTCGGCGATGTGGAAGCTCAGAATAGCTTGTTATGAGATTACAAGTCATTGTCATCGAACGGTTGATCGATTCGGTGATGTGGAAGCTCAGAATAGCTTGTTATGAGATTATAACTCATTATCATCGAACGGTTGATTGATTCGGCGATGTGGAAGCTCAGAATAGCTTGTTATGAGATTGCAGGTGATTATCATCGAATGGTTGACCGATTTGACGATGTGGAAGCTCAAAATGACTTGTTATGAGATTACAACTCATTGTCATCAAACGGTTGATCAATTCGGTGATGTGGAAGCTCAAAACAACTTGTTATGAGATTACAACTCATTGTCATCGAACAACTGGTCGATTCGGTGATGTGGAAGCTCAGAACAGCTTGTTATGAGATTACAACTCATTATCATCAAATGGTTGATTTATTCGGCGATGTGGAAGCTTAGAATGGCTTGTTATGAGATTACAACTCATTGTCATCAAACAGTTGATTGATTCGGTGATGTGGAAGCTCAGAACAGCTTGTTATGAGATTACAACTCATTATCATTGAACGGTTGATTGATTCGGTGATGTGGAAGCTCAAAACTTCTTGTTATGAGATTATAACTCATTATCATCGAACGGTTGATTGATTGGACGATGTGGAAGCTCAAAATAGCTTGTTAGGAGATTGTAGCTGATTGTCATCAAACGGTTGACCGATTCAGCAATGTGGAAGCTCAGAACGGTTGATTGATTCGGTGATGTGGAAGCCCAGAATACCTTGTTATGAGATTGCAGCTGATTGTCATCGAACAGTTGACCGATTCGGCGATGTGGAAGCTCAGAACGGCTTGTTATGAGATTACAACTCATTGTCATCAAACGGTTGATCGATTCGGTGATGTGAAAGCTCAAAACTACTTGATATGAGATTACAACTCATTTTCATCAAACAGTTGATCGATTCGGCGATGTGGAAGCTCAGAATAGCTTGTTATGAGATTACAACTCATTATCATCGAACGGTTGATTGATTCGGCGATGTGGAAGCTCAGAATAGCTTGTTATGAGATTGTAGCTGATTGTCATCGAACGGTTGACCAATTCGGCGATGTGGAAGCTCAGAACGGCTTGTTATGAGATTACAACTCATTGTCATCGAACAGTTGATCGATTCAGTGATGTGGAAGCTCAGAACAGCTTGTTATGAGATTACGACTCATTATCATCGAACGGTTGATTGATTCAGCGATGTGGAAGCTTAGAACAGCTTGTTATGAGATTACAACTCATTATCATCGAACGGTTGATTGATTCGGCGATGTGGAAGCTCACAACAGCTTGTTATGAGATTGCAGCTCATTGTCATCAAACGGTTGACCGATTCAGCGAGGTGGAAGCTCAGAATGGCTTGTTATGAGATTACAACTCATTGTCATCAAAGGGTTGATCGATTCAGTAATGTGGAAGCTCAAAATAGCTTGTTATGAGATTACAACTCATTTTCATCGAACGATTGATTGATTCGGCGATGTGGAAGCTTAGAATAGCTTGTTATGAGATTACAACTCATTATCATCGAACGGTTGATTGATTTGGTGATGTGGAAGCTTAGAATAGCTTGTTATGAGATTGCAGCTGATTGTATTCGAATGGTTGACCGATTTGATGATGTGGAAGCTCAGAATGACTTGTTATGAGATTATAACTCATTGTCATCAAACGGTTGATCAATTCGGTGATGTGGAAGCTCAGAACAGCTTGTTATGAGATTACAACTCATTGTCATCAAACAGTTGATCGATTTGGCGATGTGGAAGCTCAGAACAGCTTGTTATGAAATTACAAATCATTATCATCGAAGGATTGATCGATTGGGCGATGTGGAAGCTCAGAACAGCTTGTTATGAGATTGCAGCTGATTATCATTGAACGGTTGACCGATTCGGCGATGTGGACGCTCAGAATGGTTTGTTATGATTTTACAACTCATTGTCATCAAACGGTTGATCGATTCGGTGATGTGGAAGCTCAAAATAGCTTGTTATGAGATTACAACTCATTATCATCGAACGGTTGATCGATTCGGCAATGTGGAAGGTCAGAACAGCTTGTTATGAGATTACAACTCATTATCATGGAACGGTTGATTGATTCGGCGATGTGGAAGCTCAGAACAGCTTGTTATGAGATTACAACTCATTATCATCGAACGGTTGATTGATTCGGCGATGTGGAAGCTCAGAAGAGCTTGTTATGAGATTACAACTCATTATCATCGAACGGTTGATTGATTCGGTGATGTGGAAGCTCAGAACAACTTGTTATAAGATTGCAGCTCATTGTCATCGAACGGTTGACCGATTCGGCGATGTCCAAGCTCAGAACGGCTTGCTATGAGATTACAACTCATTGTCATCAAATTGTTGATCGATTTGGTGATGTGGAAGCTCAAAATAACTTGTTATAAGATTACAACTCATTGTCATCGAACAGTTGATTGATTCGGCGATGTGAAAGCTTAGAACAGCTTGTTATGAGATTACAACTCATTATCATCGAACGGTTGATTGATTCAATGATGTGGAAGCTCAGAATAGCTTGTTATGAGATTACAACTCATTATCATCGAATGGTTGATTGATTCAGTGATGTGGAAGCTCAGAATAGCTTGTTATGAGATTGCAGCTGATTGTCATTGAACGGTTGACCGATTCGGCGATGTGGAAGCTCAGAATGGCTTGTTATGAGATTACAACTCATTGTCATCAAACGGTTGATCGATTCGGTGATGTGGAAGCTCAGACCTACTTGTTATGAGATTACAACTCATTTTCATCGAACGGTCGATCAATTCGGCGATGTGGAAGCTCAGAATAGCTTGTTATGAGATTACAACTCATTATCATCGAACGGTTGATTGATTTGGCGATGTGGAAGCTCAGAACAGCTTGTTATGAGATTGCAGCTAATTGTCATCGAATGGTTGACCGATTCGGCGATGTGGAAGCTCAGAATGGCTTGTTATGAGATTATAACTCATTGTCATCAAATGGTTGATTGATTTGGGAATGTGGAAGCTCAGAATAGATTGTTATGAAATTACAACTCATTGTCATCGAACGGTTGATCGATTCGGCAATGTGGAAGCTCAGAACAGCTTGTTATGAGATTACAACTCATTATCATCGAATGATTGATTGATTCGGCGATGTGGAAGCTCAGAATAGCTTGTTATGAGTATACAACTCATTATCATCAAACAGTAGATTGATTCGGCGATGTGAAAGCTCAGAACAGCTTGTTATGAGATTGCAGCTGATTGTCATCGAACGGTTGACCAATTCGGTGATGTGGAAGCTCAAAACGGCTTGTTATGAGATTACAACTCATTGTCATCAAACGGTTGATCGATTCGGTGATGTGGAAGCTCAAAATAGCTTGTTATGAGATTACAACTCATTTTCATCGAACGGTTGATCGATTCGGCGATGTGGAAGCTCAGAATAGCTTGTTATGAAATTACAACTCATTATCATCGAACGGTTGATTGATTCGGCGATGTGGAAGCTCAGAATAGCTTGATATGAGATTGCAGCTGATTGTCATCGAACGGTTAACCAATTTGATGATGTGGAAGCTTAGAACGGGTTGTTATGAGATTACAACTCATTATCATCAAACAGTTGATCGATTTGGTGATGTGGAAGCTCAGAACAACTTGTTATGAGATTAAAACTCATTGTCATTGAACGGTTGATCGATTCGGCGATGTGGAAGCTCAGAACAGCTTGTTATGAGATTACAACTCATTATCATCGAACGGTTGATTGATTCAGCGATGTGGAAGCTCAGAACAGCTTGTTATGAGATTACAGCTCATTATCATCGAACGGTTGATTGATTTAGTGATGTGAAAGCTCAGAACTGCTTGTTATGAGATTACAACTCATTGTCATCGAACGGTTGATCGATTCGGCGATGTGGAAGCTCAGACTAGCTTATTATGAGATTACAACTCATTATCATCAAAAGGTTGATTGATTTGGCGATGTGGAAGCTCAGAACAACTTGTTATGAGATTGCAGCTGATTGTCATCGAACGGTTGACCGATTCAGCGATGTGGAAGCTCAGAACGGCTTGTTATGAGATTACAACTCATTGTCATCGAACGGTTGATTGATTCGGTGATGTGGAAGCTCAGAATAGCTTGTTATGAGATTACAACTCATTATCATTGAACGGTTGATTAATTCGGCGATGTG
>MU225202.1:232748-243532 GCA_018584345.1 Thuja plicata
AGAACAGCTTGTTATGAGATTACAACTCATTATCATCAAACAGTTGATCGATTCGGTGATGTGGAAGCTCAGAATAGCTTGTTATGAGATTACAACTCACTGTCATCAAACGGTTGATCGATTCGGTGATGTGGAAGCTCAGAACAGCTTGTTATGAGATTAAAACTCATTATCATCGAACGGTTGATTGATTCGGCGATGTGGAAGCGCAGAACGGCTTGTTATGAGATTACAACTCATTGTCATCAAACGGTTGATCGATTTAGCGATGTGGAAGCTCAGAACAGCTTGTTATGAGATTACAACTCATTGTCATCGAACGGTTGATTGATTCAGCGATGTGGAAGCTCAAAATAGCTTTTTATGAGATTACAACTCATTATCATTGAACGGTTGATCGATTGGGTGATGTGGAAGCTCAGAACAGCTTGTTATGAGATTGCAGCTGATTGTCATCGAATGGTTGACCAATTTGGCGATGTGGAAGCCCAGAACGGTTTATTATGAGTTTACAACTCATTGTCATCAAACGGTTGATCAATTCAGTGATGTGGAAGCTCAGAACAACTTGTTATGAGATTATAACTCATTGTCATTGAACGGTTGATCGATTCGGTGATGTGGAAGCTCAGAACAGCTTGTTATGAGATTACAACTCATTATCATCGAACGGTTGATTGATTCGGCAATGTGGAAGCATAGAATAGCTTGTTATGAGATTACAACTCATTATCATCAAACGGTTGATTGATTCGACAATGTGGAAGCTCAGAATAGCTTGTTATGAGATTGTAGCTGATTGGAAGCCCAGAACGGTTTATTATGAGTTTACAACTCATTGTCATCAAACGGTTGATCAATTCAGTGATGTGGAAGCTCAGAACAACTTGTTATGAGATTACAACTCATTGTCATCAAATGGTTGATCAATTCGGTGATGTGGAAGCTCAGAATAGCTTGTGATGAGATTACAACTCATTGTCATCAAACGGTTGATTGATTCAGCGATGTGAAAGCTCAGAATAGCTTGTTATGAGATTACAACTTATTATCATTGAACGGTTGATCGATTGGGCGATGTGGAAGCTCTGAATAGCTTGTTATGAGATTACAGCTGATTGTCATCAAACGGTTGACTGATTCGGTGATGTGGAAGCTCAGAATGGTTTGTTATGAGTTTACAACTCATTGTCATCAAACGGTTGATCGATTTGGTGATGTGGAAGCTCAGAATAGCTTGTTATGAGATTACAACTCATTATCATCGAACGGTTGATCGATTCGGCAATGTGGAAGCTCAGAACAGCTTGTTATGAGATTAGAACTCATTATCATCAAACGGTTGATTGATTCGGCGATGTGGAAGCTCAGAATAGCTTGTTATGAGATTGCAGCTCATTGTCATCGAATGGTTGACCGATTCGGTGATGTGGAAGCTCAGAATGGCTTGTTATGAGATTATAACTCATTGTCATCAAACGGTTGATCGATTCGGTGATGTGGAAGCTCAAAACTGCTTGTTATGAGATTACAACTCATTGTCATCGAACGGTTGATCGATTCGGCGATGTGGAAGCTCAGAATAGCTTGTTATGAGGTTACAACTCATTATCATCGAACAGTTGATTGATTCAATGATGAGGAAGCTCAGAATAGCTTGTTATGAGATTGCAGCTGATTGTCATTGAATGGTTGACCGATTCGGTGATGTGGAAGCTCAAAACGGCTTTTTATGAGATTACAACTCATTGTCATCGAACGGTTGATCCATTCGGTGATGTGGAAGCTTAGAATAACTTGTTATGAGATTACAACTCATTATCATCGAACGGTTGATGGATTCAGTGATGTGGAAGCTTAGAACAGCTTGTTATGAGATTACAACTCATTATCATCGAACGGTTGATTAATTCGGCGATGTGGAAGCTCAAAACAGCTTGTTATGAGATTGTAGCTGATTATCATCGAACGGTTGACCGATTTGGCGATGTGGAAGCTCAGAATAGCTTGTTATGAGATTATAACTCATTATCATCGAATGGTTGATCGATTCGGTGACGTGGAAGCTCAGATTAGCTTGTTATAAGATTACAACTCATTATCATCGAATGGTTGATTGATTCGGCGATGTGGAAGCTTAGAATAGCTTGTTATGAGATTATAGCTTATTGTCATCGAATGGTTGACTGATTTGATGATGTGGAAGCTCAGAACGGCTTGTTATGAGATTACAACTCATTGTCATCGAACGGTTGATCAATTTGGTGATGTGGAAGCTTAGAATAGCTTTTTATGAGATTACAACTCATTATCATCAAACGGTTGATCGATTCAGCGATGTAGAAGTTCAGAACAACTTGTTATGAGATTACAACTCATTGTCATCGAATGGTTGATCGATTTGGTGATGTGGAAGCTCAGAATAGCTTGTTATGAGATTACAACTCATTATCATCAAATGGTTGATTGATTCAGCGATGTGGAAGCTTAGAACAGCTTGTTATGAAATTGCAGCTGATTGTCATCGAACGGTTGACCGATTTGACGATGTGAAAGCTCAGAATGGCTTGTTATGAGATTACAACTCATTGTCATTAAATGGTCGATCGATTCGGGGATGTGGAAGCTCAGAATAGCTTGTTATGAGATTACAACTCATTGTCATCGAACGGTTGATCGATTCGGCAATGTGGAAGCCCAGAATAGCTTGTTATGAGATTACAACTCATTATCATTGAACGGTTGATTGATTCAGCAATGTGGAAGCTCAGAACAACTTGTTATGAGATTATAACTCATTATCATCGAACGGTTGATTGATTCGGGAATGTGGAAGCTCAGAATAGCTTGTTATGAGATTGCAGCTGATTGTCATCGAACAGTTGATCGATTTAGCGATGTTGAAACTCAGAATAGCTTGTTATGAGATTACAACTCATTGTCATCAAACGGTTGATCGATTCGGTGATGTGGAAGCTCAGAACTGCTTGTTATGAGATTACAACTCATTGTCATCAAACGGTTGATGGATTCAGTGATGTGGAAGCTCAGAATAGCTTGTTATGAGATTACAACTCATTATCATCGAACGGTTGATTGATACGGCGATGTGGAAGCTCAGAACAGCTTGTTATGAGATTGCAGCTGATTGTCATCGAATGGTTGACCGATTCAGCGATGTGGGAGCTCAGAATGGCTTGTTATGAGATTACAACTCATTGTCATCAAACGGTTGATCAATTCCGCAATGTGGAAGCTTAGAAAAACTTGTTATGAGATTACAACTCATTGTCATCGAACGGTTGATTGATTCGGTGATGTGGAAGCTCTGAACAGCTTGTTATCAGATTACAACTCATTATCATCGAACGGTTGATTGATTCGATGATGTGGAAGCTCAGAACAGCTTGTTATGAGATTACAACTCATTATCGTCGAACGGTTGATTGATTCGGTGGTGTGCAAGCTCAGAATAGCTTTTTATGAGATTGCAGCTGATTGTCATCGAACAGTTGACCAATTCGGTGATGTGGAAGCTCATAATGGCTTGTTATGAGATTACAACTCATTGTCATCAAAGAGTTGACCGATTCAGCAATGTGGAAGCTTAGAACAGCTTGTTATGAGATTACAACTCATTGTCATCGAACGGTTGATTGATTCGGCGATGTGGAAGCTTAGAACAGCTTATTATGAGATTGCAGCTGATTGTCATCGAACGGTTGACCAATTTGACGATGTGGAAGCTCAGAACGGCTTGTTATGAGATTACAACTCATTTTCATCAAATGGTTGATTGATTCTGTGATGTGGAAGCTCAGAACAGCTTGTTATGAGATTACAACTCATTGTCATCGAACGGTTGATCGATTCGGCGATGTGGAAGCTCAGAACAGCTTGTTATGAGATTACAACTCATTATCATCGAACAGTTGATTGATTCGGCGATGTGGAAGCTCAGAATGGCGTGTTATGAGATTACAACTCATTTTAATCAAACGGTTGATTGATTTGGTGATCTGGAAGCTCAGAATAGCTTGTTATGAGATTGCAGCTGATTGTCATCGAACGGTTGACCGATTTGGCGATGTGGAAGCTCAGAATGGCTTGTTATGAGATTACAACTCATTATCATCAAACGGTTGATCTATTCAGTGATGTGGAAGCTCAGAACAGCTTTTTATGAGATTACAACTCATTGTCATCGAACGGTTGATCGATTCGGCGATGTGGAAGCTCAGAATAGCTTGTTATGAGATTACAACTCATTATCATCGAACGGTTGATTGATTCGGTGATGTGGAAGCTTAGAACAGCTTGTTATGAGATTGCAGCTGATTATCATCGAACGATTGACTGATTTGATGATGTGGAAGCTTATAACAGCTTGTTATGAGATTACAACTCATTGTCATCAAATGATTGATCGATTCGGTGATGTAGAAGCTTAGAACAGCTTGTTATGAGATTACAACTCATTATCATCGAACGGTTGATCGATTCGGCGATGTGGAAGCTCAGAACAACTTGTTATGAGATTACAACTCATTATCATAGAATGATTCATTGATTCGGCGATGTGGAAGCTCGAACAGCTTGTTATGAGATTACAACTCATTATCATCAAACAGTTGATTGATTCGGCGATGTGCAAGCTAAGAATAGCTTGTTATGAGATTGCAGCTGATTGTCATCGAACGGTTGACCGATTCGGCGATGTGGAAGCTCAGAAGGGCTTGTTATGAGATTACAACTCATTGTCATCAAACGGTTGATCGATTCGGTGATGTCGAAGCTCAGAACTGCTTGTTATGAGATTACAACTCATTATCATTAAACGGTTGATCGATTCGGCGATGTGGAAGTTTAGAATAGCTTGTTATGAGATTACAACTCATTCTCATCGAACGGTTGATTAATTCGGCGATGTGGAAGCTCAAAATAGCTTGTTATGAGATTGCAGTTGATTGTCATCGAACGGTTGACCGATTCAGCGATGTGGAAGCTCAGAACGGCTTGTTATGAGATTACAACTCATTGTCATCAAATAGTTGATCGATTCAACCATGTGGAAGCTCAGAACAGCTTGTTATGAGATTACAACTCATTATCATCAAACGGTTGATCGATTCGGTAATGTGGAAGCTCAGAATAGCTTGTTATGAGATTAGAACTCATTATCATCGAACGGTTGATTGATTCGGCGATATGGAAGCTCAGAACAGCTTGTTATGAGATTACAACTCATTATCATCGAATAGTTGATTGATTTGGTGTTGTGGAAGCTCAAAAAAGCTTGTTATGAGATTGCAGCTGATTGTCATCGAACGGTTGACTGATTCAGCGATGTGGAAGCTCAGAATGACTTGTTATGAGATTACAACTCATTGTCATCAAACGGTTGATCGATTCAGTGATGTGGAAGCTCAGAATAGCTTGTTATGAGATTACAACTCATTGTCATCGAACGGTTGATCGATTTGGTGATGTGCAAGCTCACAATAGCTTGTTATGAGATTACAACTCATTATCATCGAATGGTTGATTGATTCGGCGATGTGGAAGCTCAGAACAGCTTGTTATGAGATTGTAGCTGATTGTCATTGAACAGTTGACCGATTTGACGATGTGGAAGCTCAGAACGTCTTGTTATGAGATTACAACTCATTGTCAACAAACGGTTGATCGATTCGGTGATGTGGAAGCTCAGAATAGCTTGTTATGAGATTGCAGCTGATTATCATCGAACGGTTGACAGATTCGGTGATGTGAAAGCTCAGAATAGCTTTTTATGAGATTACAACTCATTATCATCGAACGGTTGATTGATTCGGTGATGTGGAAGCTTAGAACATCTTTTTATGAGATTACAACTCATTGTCATCGAACGGTTGATCGATTCGGCGATGTGGAAGCTCAGAACAGCTTGTTATGAGATTATAACTCATTATCATCAAATGGTTGATTGATTCGGTGATGTAGAAGCTCAGAACAGCTTGTTATGAGATTACAACTCATTCTCATCGAACAGTTGATTGATTCGGCGATGTGGAAGCTCAGAATAGCTTGTTATGAGATTGCAGCTGATTGTCATCAAATGGTTGACTGATTCGGTGATGTGGAAGCTCAGAATGGCTTGTTATGAGATTACAACTCATTGTCATCAAATGGTTGATCGATTCAGCGATGTGGAAGCTCAAAATAGCTTGTTATGAGATTACAACTCATTTTCATCAAATGATTGATTGATTCGGCGATGTGGAAGCTCAGAATAGCTTGTTATGAGATTGTAGCTGATTGTCATCGAACGATTGACCAATTTCATGATGTGGAAGCTCAGAATGGTTTGTTATGAGATTACAACTCATTGTCATCAAACAGTTGATTGATTCGGTGATGCGAAAGCTTAGAATAGCTTGTTATGAGATTACAACTCATTGTCATCAAACGGTTGATCGATTTGGCGATGTGGAAGCTCAGACCAGCTTGTTATGAGATTACAACTCATTATCATTAAACGGTGGATTGATTCGGTGATGTGGAAGCTCAAAATAGCTTGTTATGAGATCACAACTCATTATCATCGAATGGTTGATTGATTCAGTCATGTGGAAGCTCAGAATAGCTTGTTATGAGATTACAGCTGATTGTCATCAAACGGTTGACCGATTCGGCGATGTGGAAGCTCAAAATGGCTTGTTATGAGATTACAACTCATTGTCATCAAATGGTTAATCAGTTCCGTGATGTGGAAGCTCAGAACTGCTTGTTATGAGATTACAACTCATTGTCATCAAACGGTTGATCGATTCGGCGATGTGGAAGCTCAGAATAGCTTGTTATGAGATTACAACTCATTATCATCAAATGGTTGATTGATTTGGCGATCTGGAAGCTCAGTACAGCTTGTTATGAGATTGCAACTGATTATCATCGAACGGTTGATTGATTCAGCGATGTGGAAGCTCAGAACAGCTTGTTATGAGATTAAAACTCATTATCATCGAACGGTTGATTGATTCGGTGATGTGGAAGCTCAGAACAGCTTGTTATGAGATTACAGCTGATTGTCATCGAACGGTTGACCGATTCGGTGATGTGGAAGCTCAGAACGGCATGTTATGAGATTACAACTCATTGTCATCAAACGGTTGATCGATTCAGTGATGTGGAAGCTCAGAATAGCTTGTTATGAGATTGCAGCTAATTGTCATCGAACGGTTGACCGATTCGGCGATGTGGAAGCTTAGAATGGCTTGTTATGAGATTACAACTCATTATCATCAAACAGTTGATCGATTCAGTGATGTGGAAGCTCAGAACTGCTTGTTATGAGATTACAACTCATTGTCATCGAACGGTTGATCGATTCGGCGATGTGGAAACTCAGAATAGCTTGTTATGAGATTACAACTCATTATCATCGAACGGTTGATTGATTCGGTGATGTGGAAGCTCAGAATAGCTTGTTATGAGATTGCAGCTGATTGTCATCGAATGGTTGACTGATTCGGCAATGTGGAAGCTCAGAACGACTTGTTATGAGGTTACAACTCATTGTCATCAAATGGTTGATTGATTTGGCGATGTGGAAGCTTAGAATAGCTTGTTATGAGATTACATCATTGAACGGTTGATCGATTCGGTGATGTGGAAGCTCAGAACAACTTGTTATGAGATTACAACTCATTCTCATCGAACGGTTGATTGATTCAGCGATGTGGAAGCTCAGAACAGCTTGTTATGAGATTACAACTCATTATGATCGAACGATTGATTGATTCGGTGATGTGAAAGCTTAGAACAGCTTGTTATGAGATTACAGTTGATTTTCATCGAATGGTTGATCGATTCAGCGATGTGGAAGCTCAGAACGGCTTGTTATGAGATTACAACTCATTGTCATCAAACGGTTGATCGACTTAGTGATGTGGAAGCTCAGAACAGCTTGTTATGAGATTACAACTCATTGTCATCGAATGGTTGATCGATTCGGCGATGTGGAAGCTCAGAATAGCTTGTTATGAGATTACAACTCATTATCATAGAACGGTTGATTGATTTGGCGATGTGGAAGCTCAGAACAGCTTGTTATGAGATTACAGCTCATTGTCATCGAACGGTTGACCGATTTGATGATGTGGAAGCTCAGAATGGCTTGTTATAAGATTACAATTCATTATCATCAAATGGTTGATCGATTCAGTGATGTAGAAGCTCAGAACAGCTTGGTATGCGATTACAACTCATTGTCATCGAACGGTTGATCGATTTGGTGATGTGGAAGCTCAGAACAGCTTCTTATGAGATTACAACTCATTATCAATGAACGGTTGATATATTCAGCAATGTGGAAGCTCAGAACAGCTTGTTATGAGATTACAACTCATTATCATCGAACGGTTGATTGATTCCATGATGTGGAAGCTTAGAATAGCTTGTTATGAGATTGTAGCTAATTTTCATCGAACGGTTGACCGATTCAGTGATGTGGAAGCTTATAATGGCTTGTTATGAGATTACAACTCATTGTCATCAAATGGTTGATCGATTCGGTGATGTGGAAGCTCAGAAATGCTTGTTATGAGATTAAAACTCATTGTCATCGAACGGTTGATTGATTCGGTGATGTGGAAGGTCAGAATAGCTTGTTATGAGATTACAACTCATTATCATCGAACGGTTGATTGATTCAGCAATGTGGAAGCTCAGAATAGCTTGTTATGAGATTGCAGCTGATTGTCATCGAACGGTTGACTAATTCAGCGATGTGGAGGCTCAGAATGGCTTGTTATGAGATTACAACTCATTGTCATCAAACGGTTGATCGATTCAGCGATGTGGAAGCTCAGAATAGCTTGTTATGAGATTACAACTCATTGTCATCGAACGGTTGATCGATTCGGCGATGTGGAAGCTCCGAACAGCTTGTTATGAGATTATAACTCATTATCATCGAACGGTTGATTAATTCAGTGATGTGGAAGCTTAGAATAGCTTGTTATGAGATTGCAGCTGGTTGTCATCAAATGGTTGACCGATTCGGAGATGTGGAAGCTCAGAATAGTTGATTGATTCGGCGATCTGGAAGCTCAGAACAGCTTGTTATGAGATTGTAGCTGATTGTCATCAAATGGTTGACTGATTTGGCGATGTGGAAGCTCAGAATGGCTTGTTATGAGATTAAAACTCATTGTCATCAAATGGTTGATCGATTCAGCGATGTGGAAGCTTAGAATAGCTTGTTATGAGATTACAACTCATTATCATCGAACGATTGATTGATTCGGCGATGTGGAAGCTCAGAATAGCTTGTTATGAGATTGTAGCTGATTGTTATCGAACGGTTGACCGATTTCATGATGTGGAAGCTCAGAACATCTTGTTATGAGATTACAACTCATTGTCATCAAACAGTTGATCGATTCGGTGATGCGAAAGCTTAGAATAGCTTGTTATGAGATTACAACTCATTGTCATCAAACGGTTGATCGATTCGGCGATGTGGAAGCTCATACCAGCTTGTTATGAGATTACAACTCATTATCATTAAACAGTGGATTGATTCGGTGATGTGGAAGCTCAAAATAGCTTGTTATGAGATCACAACTCATTATCATCGAACGGTTGATTGATTTAGTGATGTGGAAGCTCAGAATAGCTTGTTATGAGATTACAGCTGATTGTCATCAAACGGTTGACCGATTCGGCGATGTGGAAGCTCAAAATGGCTTGTTATGAGATTACAACTCATTGTCATCAAACGGTTGATCGATTCGGTGATGTGGAAGCTCAGAACTGCTTGTTATGAGATTACAACTCATTGTCATCGAATGGTTGATCGATTCGGCAATGTGGAAGCTCAGAATAGCTTGTTATGAGATTACAACTCATTATCATCGAAAGGTTGATTGATTTGGTGATGTGGAAGCTCAGTACAGCTTGTTATGAGATTGCAACTGATTATCATCGAACGATTGACCGATTCGGCAATGTGGAAGCTCAGAACAGCTTGTTATAAGATTACAACTCATTATCATCAAACGGTTGATCGATTTGGCGATGTGGAAGCTCAGAACAACTTGTTGTAAGATTACAAATCATTGTCATCAAACGGTTGATCGATTCGGTGATGTGGAAGTTTAGAACAGCTTATTATGAGATTACAGCTCATTATCATCGAACAGTTGATTGATTCGGCGATGTGGAAGCTCAGAACAGCTTGTTATGAGATTAAAACTCATTATCATCGAACGGTTGATTGATTCAGTGATGTGGAAGCTCAGAATAGCTTGTTATGAGATTGCAGCTGATTGTCATCGAATGGTTGACCGATTCGGTGATGTGGAAGCTCAGAATGGCATGTTATGAGATTTCAACTCATTGTCATCAAATGGTTGATCGATTCAGTGATGTCGAAGCTCAGAACAGCTTGTTATGAGATTACAACTCATTGTCATCGAACAGTTGATCGATTCGGCGATGTGGAAGCTCAAAAGAGCTTCTTATGATATTACAACTCATTATCATCAAACGGTTGATTGATTCGGCGATGTGGAAGCTTAGAACAGCTCGTTATGAGATTGCAGCTGATTGTCATCGAAGGGTTGACGGATTCGGTGATGTGGAAGCTCAGAATGGCTTGTTATGAGATTATAACTCATTGTCATCAAACAGTTGATTGATTCGGCGATGTGGAAGCTCAGAACAGCTTGTTATGAGATTACAACTCATTGTCATCGAACGGTTGATCGATTCGGCGATGTGGAAGCTCAGAACAGCTT
>MU225203.1:0-15930 GCA_018584345.1 Thuja plicata
ACTTCTCATTCATCCTGAATCCTTCCATAATGTGCTTATCTGCTAAATGATTTGCCTTGCCTATTTGAGCCAAGCGGGTTTTCAATCTTTCTGCTTCATCCGGTGTTTAGGTGATTTAGGTATGTCAAGAAAGGGACAGCTTCATAGCATCTTCTGAATGAGTAGTCACCCTCGGATATGTAATGCTCAACATGTTTTTCTAGAAGAAAATCATGTGTTTTATAAGTGATTGGTAAAAATTTATTCTTAAAAAGAGTTTTTCAACTCTCGGAGATATCAAGTTGCAGAGTAGTAGCAGCGATCATGCAGTTTGCGGAAAAGATGGTCTCAAAGGTGCAAGCCCGATACAAGTGAAAAGAGCAGATAATAGGCCAAGTGTACCCGGCGGAAAAGAAGCTTTTTAAGTGCGCAAAGGATAAAAGGTGAAGCCGTCGGGATACTTTTCCGAAATAAAGGAAACAGGCTTACGGAAAAAGTATTCTTTTATGTTCTCTTTCCGCACATGATAAAATGGTCTAATGTTCATTCATTTCGGCATCGAAAGGAAAGTATGTTCTTTTTCCGCAAAGACTAAAGTTTTGTTTCGGCAAAAGCGGCTAATGAACATAAAGATAGGTGTAAGATTGAGGATTTCAAGGCCGTTATGTTCTCCGAAATGGGAATTTCAAATAGCCATTGATAATCAAAAATTAAATGCTAATCCTGTCATTGTGTCCGTTAGGTCACCTTAATGTCGTTCGTGTGGCGCCAACGTTCGGATCTTAGCGGCTATTTCTTAAGCATTTGCCATCCTTTGCTTCTCACTGTTTTGAATAGCAAGTCATCTGTCTTCACTCATGTTCTCAGTTTCACAGTAAATGGATGTTAAAGCTTCTGGCTACAAAAGATTAATTGGTATTGAGAGTGAATTGAAGGAAGTTTCCGACACATCTCTAAGATTCTTTGATCTCGGAGATTTGCACAGAAGATTGAATTCTCATCCAGTTCACCCTATTACGCAGAAGCTCAAGGATAGTGGTCTGGTAGAAGCTGCAAGATTTCCACTGGCAGTTCAAGCTCATGAGCTCGTCAAAGAATGTATAGAGAAATACGACCCAGCTACAAAGCAAATCCTTTTTCCAGATCAGTCGATTTTGCTAACGATTGATAAAGCCCTAATCCAATCCGCTTTCGGCATTCCGGCAAAAGATGTGTATTGCAATATCGACTTCGGTTCTTCTGCGTCTATGTTCAATGAAAAGAAGACTCTGAGGAGGGAAGACATGCAGAGGACTTGGTTCCAGACCCCTCGGTCAAAGAAAAGTAAGATGCCGAAGACTCTCTTCGGAACAACCCTAAAGAGGGAAATTGTTGATATCCTAGCCCTGTTGACCAGATTGGATGGAAAGCCTGAGATTCTAGATCTCTTTGAACATAATTTCTTCCTTGTTTAAGCTGTTTGTGCTGAAAATATGTTCATTGATTGGGCAAAAATTCTGTGTGAGAAGCTTGCATCCTGGATGAGCTCTTGTCAAGGATTCAAACAATTCTACATGTCTTCTTACCTGATTTACGCTCTGGCGACTCGACACCTGTGGCCCGGCTTACCAGCAATCCAAAACTTCGACAACAATACCAAAATTTATGAGTTCTACCCGAATTTGCAATTGCATCGGAGCTTTGAGGAGTATACTGTTGTAAACAATGCATTCACAATGAGAATCTGTCGGGAACTTCAAGGTTACCCAGAAAGAAGATTCTCGCCAGAGGCCATCTCGGCAATCAGTTAATTTGGATGCTCTTTCATCCAATTCCCGAGTTTCTCTTATCTTCGGATAGGAGCCTTCTCTAAATTTCCTAAGAGACTGCCCCAGTATCCTAAAGATAAGGTAGTCTTAGTGGAGCTTTGTCGGCAGATATTGGAAGTGAACACTCTGTGTTCAACTGTGAAGAAGATCGCCGGAATGTCCTTCCCCGTGGTGGTTGGCCCATATTCTTGTGCGTCCAAATCTGATGCCCAAAATTTAGTAAAGAGTTTTGAAGATAAGATCAAGTTGCCTGATTATGAGGTTCTTAGGCCTCAATATGATCCTATGGGTTTTGTTAGAGATCACCTGAAGCTCGGACATGCCTACAGACATGTCCCAGACATTGAAGATTTCTGGGCCGAATGTTTCAATGAGTATCAAACACGGGAAAAACTGTGGTCCCGTTTAACTTTGGATGAAATTACAATGTATAACCTTGCCATTGATGTGTCTGATCTTGCAGATGACGGTCTCTTCATGCAACCTTCGTCCTACAACCAGATCAAGGTGTTGCCTATTTCTTCCTCTCCACCAACTGGTCCAGTGATTGATTCATTGGAGCTCCTCATGAGGGGCACTATTAAGAGAACCGACAAGTGGGTAGAATGGACCAGAGCACGATGGAAAAGAATTTCTGGCGCAGGTTCATCCGGAGGAATGACTTCAGGAGCTGAGCAATCATCTTCAGAAATTGCTTCTTCTGTGGCGCCATGAGTTTCAACAGGTGAAGCGCAATCCGCCGGGCAAGGAGGTGACCAGCCGCCAGAAAAGAATATTCCCATCACTCTGACCTGCGGAGATGGTTCACTCCCAAACATTGGAAAGGAAGAAGATAGGGAAAAGGAAAAGAAGAAAGAACAGGAGGTGCTGGTGACCAAGCCTCCCTCACCAAGTCCAGTTATCACCTTGGATGACACAAATCCCATGGATGATCAGGATTCCTCTCGGCAGGTAGACACACTGGCCCTTTCGGTGACCAAGGTTTCCTCTTTCCTTGTTCCTCCTCAAGACAAATGGACTCCTCCGGTGGCCCGGAAGCTGTTTGATCCTACGGCTTTTTATTCTGCAATCAAGGTGCTATCCACAGACTCATGGTTGGAGGAAAGCATTGAGAAGAAGAAGAAATGACATGATGAGGCCATTTCTTCCAAGGACCTGATCTTTAGGGCAACCTCATCTTAGCCACCGGCAAAGAAGGCGAAGAAGAAAAAGACCGAAGCGGCCCTTTCCTATGACTCCACGACCAGGCATATGCGATAGCAGAGCCATAGAAAGAAGGAAGGTTTCATGAACTCTTAGCTCAGGATTTCCAGATTAAAACAGTGGACCTAGGGGTGCCAGTGCATGACTCGATGGTGAATATCTGGAAAACCACCAATGAGTGGATTGAGGATAGATTAAAGAACTCCAAGCAAACAAGGAAGTCCTCAAGTCCAAAAATAAGGAGCTAGTAGAGTATATTAAATCTGCTCTTGGCACTACTTCCTTTGCTCAGTTTGATCCTGATGCGGAGGAGAATAAGAACTTGCTACTAAAGTTGCAGCAAGAAAGACAGTTTGGTCAAATCGGCAGAGCATGGATAGAAGTGATAAAGGTTCAAGGCCCCATTGTTATCGAGAATTTGGGGAATCTTCTACTTGATGCAAACAAATTGAAGGATACAGCATCAAAGCACCAGGAAACCATCTATAGTGCATCTAATGGATTGACAGAACAGTTAGGCACCTTGCAGGAGGTGATTGATATGAAGACCAATGTTGCAATCTCTAATGGTATCCTCAAGACCGGACAGGAGCCATTATTTCACTGGAGGCAGTCTCTGGAGTTCGTGATTGAGAACTCAAACAGATCTGTAGATGAACTAAAAACTATGGTAAAGTTAGTGCAAAAGGAAATGGACAAATTGTTTGAGTTTTTGAAAGTATTGCACACGGAATCTCAAGTTTCTGGAAGTGACAAGTTGGTGAATACAGAGTGAATGAAAGCTAAGTTTCTTGCTTTCATAGATGAGATTGCGGATCCGGCCAATTTCCAAGTGTCAAGAATCAGTGAGCTCTCCACAATAGATGCTGTGATCAAAAAGGAAACGGAGAAGCTCCAATCACAGATTGCCAGGTTGGATGAACTGACAGAGATGAATGATGTTTGGATGGTCCGAGATGACAACATAATCATTCCAAATGCTCAGGATTTGGGCAAGGTAACGGATGCAATGAAAACTTACAGAGGAAAAGTCGTTACACAGAAGACGGCATAGAATCTGTTGACCTGTGTCGTCTTCCCAACTTTCATATATTGCACCCATTTTTGGCATTTTGTCAGCTTTGTCAGTTTTTGTAACCTACCAAGTTTATTATTAGAATATTCCTCTCGGAATACTGTAAGGAGGCAATCATTTTTGAAACGGGTCATTTTGGAGAAGAACTATTTATGTAAATTTCTTTAAAGTAAATAAGATCGGCAAAATTACTTTGGGCAAACCCCTGTAGCTGGGACTACTGGGTGTGACTTTGAGTTCAAAGTGATTTTTGTGGTTCATTAGAGTTATTTGTGTGATGTTTTGAAGGAAGATGCTTACACTGGAAATTGAATGAAAAAGTAATGAACAGGATTTTGTTTTTCTCATTCAGTGGATTGTATGTTTACTACCTTCAGCATAAGTACTCTATTTTCATTTCATTGCACATTCTAGTTCAAATAGATTAGTTCTTGCATAAGGATTTAGGAAGAAAGTTAACAGAAAGTGAGATCAAGATAATCTGGGTATTATCGAAGTTTCACAATCTTAGCAATCCGGGAATTGCAGTGTTACACTTCCTTTCTTCATCTCTGCTGGTAGATAGTAGTTTGCATTCATCCCGCACTGCCTAATAGTTTGCATTTCAGATTGCATGTCATTGAGTAAGTCCCCATTCATTGCCTAAGTTGTTTGAAGCTTTGAACAACTTGGTTGATCCTCTTCTGCTCTCCGGTTAAGAGCACACCCATTAAGACCGAAAGACAAAATTCATTGCATATCTTTCACATAATACTATACCTTTCAATTTAGGGGTCATTGATAGATTTCCACCATTGACCCTATCTGTGGTTACTTTTTGTTCTACAAAAGCCAGCTTTGGATATTTTCAAGAGTCATTTTATAAAGAAAATTAAAAGTAGACAAACTGTAAACCAACAGAACCCAAGACAATTTGCAGAGTCAATATGCAGAGTTGGGAGGCGTATGTGTTTCTATTATATGGTGTTAATTTTTATCCCTAAAATGTGGTGTTTTTTGTTAAAGATCAGATCCTAAAGTTGCATGCAACATCCTTCAAGCTGAGGTAAAGTTTGGAACAATGAGTGTTGTTTCCAACAGCCAGTATCCCCACTACTCCAAGGTTAAAAAGACAATTGTTCCCAAGTTGTGTATTCAATGTTGTGGAGGATTTAATTATTGTTGTATCAGTCCTATAGTTTGCATAAATCAGTTTCAAATCATTAGGAAAGGTTGCGGAAGCTTCTAGTTTAGATTTTTTAGTGACAATGTGCATACACAATTTTGGAAAAGAGCTGGAAATGGGAGGTTGTTAATTGGAGAATAAGCAAAGCACGCTACAAACCCATAGGTGATGTGGAATAGGTGTTTGCAAATTGACTAATTTTATCACACTACCACACAACACCAGTATACTTTTCAAGGAAATTTTAGGATGTTGGGAAGGAAGATCCAACACCTCACAAATATAGGATCAAAGTTTGGTATGCAGTTTGTCATGACAAATTATTTTGGCTATAGGACCTTGGAGCTAAATGTTTGCAATTTCTTGAGGACAAGAAATTTTGGAAAGGGGGAACTTGTCATGTCCCTTTTAGTGATGACCCCCTTTTTTAGCAGGTATTGGCAGTGGCTTGATCAGCTCATCATCATGACCCTCATGAGTTGATGCCTGGTTTTGAGGGTCCCAGTTGCCAGACTTGCTATTTTTAGTAAGTCTGGACTTGCTATTTTTAGTAAGTCAGTTTGGTCAGTTTCCATTTCTGGTAGGGCACTATCGGCAATGGTCAGTATTCCAGACGATATTCAGTTTGTGCAGTTCTTTGGCTGGGGACTTACTATTTATAGTAAGTCTATTTTTAGCAGTTGCTATTTTTGGCAGTGCAGTGGATGGCCATGTCGATCAGTCTTTTCTAGCAGTGAAGGCAGGATTTATCACAGGAGTTCATATTTATGAGTTAATCATTATTAATTAATATCTTTATGTTATTAATTAATAATAAAGCCACATTATTATAATAATATCTTATTATTATAATAACTTAGAAGTTGTTAATTCAAAGAGTGGTTGAGTGACGCATCCTTTTTGGAAATTTTGGCTATAGAAGGGATTATAAATATGGGCTCATTCTTGGAGTTGGGCATCGATTGAATTTATTATATTTTGTTTGTTTTCTCTAAGGAGAAGTTCTGATCTATGCCCTTGCTGAAGTATAAGGGTCAAATTGGCTTCTGGAAGACTGATTCTTCTTAAGTTAATCTATTATTGGTTGTTGTTGTATAACCAATGCACTTCCTTATTGTTTTGCCTGTGACTAAAGGAAGAATCCAATTCTGGGAATTGAACCACCATTGAACTGTGACCTGCTTGAAGAGGTCGATTTACTATTGAGAAAGGATAAAACATTTCAGAAATTGATTCCAATATATCTTGGCTGGGAATCGAATTCATCTTGTTGGGAGTGATTTGTTACTGAAGGATTGATCATTTGTGGATATGAAATACGGCTGGCTGTGAGTCTATTATAAGCGGCAGACTGGAGGTTGGGACGTGAGGGTTTAAAATGCCATTGCCTTTGCTGGTTGCGAATTCATAGCAACCCGCAATATCTTATAGCAGCCGCGATACTCCTTAGCAGGCCACGATACCATTAGCAGCATGTGGAGAGCACAGCGTAGACATTTACACTTGTTGTTGATGTCGTGGAGTTAGCCTTGTCTGCGCATGGGGAGTTGAGGCACCCAGCATCCACGTCAAAGTCTAAATGTGGGATATCAGGCCAGAAATCAGCATACACATGGACATGGAGGCATAGCTGGCCGCCATCACACATGGATGACAATAGAGCAAATACCAGGTTTTAATTATCAGTGCTTAATTTAAATAAATCATTGTATGCAACTTCCAGATTCTTTCAATAAATAATTACAGATGGAAATGATTATGTCAGTGAGTTGAAAAACAAATGTTATTGAATTTAATAATCTTCTACTTGATAAAATACCAAAGAATATTTTTTTTTTTTATCAAAGTGAAGATAGACTGTGAGAAATGCATGAGAATGCAGGAAATTAGTCAAAGACCAGAAGCTTACAAAAAATATATGCTAGAAATATTCATGCTCGTGGAATGAAAATTACACTGTGAAATTGATTATAAAACCATTTGGCAAGATTTACTATTTGCGAGTGCAAGAATCTATTAAGCTTTAGCAGAGCTGGATCAGGCTCATTACAGTGGTATCAGAGCTATTTTCTTGCCATCCTGTGGGGTAGGAAAATATTTATTTATGTATGTTGTTATATTTAGAGTGATCTGCACCGTGCATTTTGGCTATGGATAGATACAGGCGGCTTACCTCCGAGAGCCGGCGCAGCAGTGCAAGGAATAATGACAAAATAGATACATTAATGGAGAGACTTAGGCTTCATCAGCAGAGAATGGCGGCAAGTCTGTCAGATCCAGAGACAGTAGATAGGGCAGCAAGGTACATGGTTTCTACTTTCCGTAGGCCGGCATCAAGATCGCAGGGTAGGAGGCTTCAGTCTTTCCCGACAGGTGTCCGAGATGTAGACCCACCAGTATATAGTACGACACCTACTCATGTATCTGATGATAGGCACTCTACAAATAGACAGGTGGATGTGTCCGTACCAGTGGTAGATTGCAGTACTGAGCTTCAACAGGTTGAGGCTTTCCGAGTAGTTGTTGTAGTGGGTGCAAAGACAATTGATACAGTGGTTGCCTCTGATGGTTCAGATTCTCTCGAGGAGAGAATTTTTATTGGAGACTTATATGTTAGCTGTCGTGGTGTAGCTCCAGAACGAGAGGCAACACCCCTCTAAGGTGGGATAGGCGAGAGCATGGAGCTACCTTGTTGTGGTATTGATGATCAGGGTGTTACAGCTAAGTCGGAAGATGTCGGCTCATTTTCGGGAGTTATTGATTCACATCCTGACATCGATTCAGAGGTACAGAGTCAAGAGATAGCAGTTGAGCATCTATTAGGGGATGGAGATGCAGTGAGTATGAACACTTCGGATGATGATGATATAGACTGCATGGGGGATGACATTCCTTATCAGATATTGGGCGATGACTCTGAGGTGCTCTTGGATGGGTCACAGGATCAGGATTCACTGGGATTCTGTTATTGGCAATACTACTAGGGTTTCTGCTTCTTCTTCGGAGGTGTTACCGATGAGTTGTATCGTAGTTGAAGACGTGTGTGAGGACAGTAGCACACATGGGGTGAGCAATTCTGGGTCAATTTATTGTCACAGTGCAGTCAGTGGGACGAAGACCTTGCATAGGAGGTAGGGTTTACAGAGGCATCATGTGTCTAGTCAGCTGAAGGTGAGTGACAGAGACATCTCTTCAGTTGTTGAGCATTTTGATGTGATTCATCAGATGTTAGCCGCATTTGGTTGGGGTGCTCCTATGTCAGATGAGCACGGTGATATTAGTCTTTCCCTAGCAGAGGTTCATGCACTTCGAGAGGCTATCAGGGTCTTGAAGCATAATTACACACAGTTAGTTGCTGACAGGGATTACCTTCTAGAGTGGGGCAGTACCTGTTATGAGAAATTATTAGGGAAAGAGGAGGAGGTGGTTGAGCTTACCCAGGAGCTTGAGGTGACCGTGGACTCACTGCAGTGTACCCAGTTGGCTTTACAGGAGTTACAGTCATGATTGGAGGAGGTGACCATAGAGTTGGATCATGTTCGGTCCACACCAGCACCAGACCCAATTCAGTTGCACATTGAGGTGGTTGGTGGTGAGTTGGCTTCTACAGTTGGGGATGAGGGACGTGATGATGTGGCAGACACATCCGTCTAGGATTTGGGCGCAACACGTATAGAGGAGGTGAGAGCATCAGTAGAGATGAGCTCTCATAGTGATTTGCTTCCGTCTACCGGAAGCAAATCTATTTCCACATTTCATACAGCTGGTAGCAGTAGGTAGTTGGCAGTGCCACATTTACCAGAGGATCAGTGGTGGGTTGTGGGGAAGCAGGTTGACGTTTCCACGTATAATTTTATTTGAACTGAGATGTTCATGGAGTATCTTCTTGAGAGTGCAAACTTGCAGGGGAGTTCGTACCAAGTATCTAAGGGTACTCTCGTTTGAGGATGTTGCGCTATACGANGCTTAGTGGGGAGTATTGTAGAGACCTTGGCTACAATGCTTCCCAACAGGGAATTTATGGTTGGGTTTGCTGAGAGGGTTTCCCAAGATCCTACCCAGCCTGCAATTACGCAGAGTCAGAGAGTGGAGCCATCTCTTGATTCCCAATTTGGTAATGATGAGCCATTGACGGAGATTGGGGCTTTCTATCGGCATTACCGTGAGGTGTGCTCATCCTGTTTCGATGCAGGCAGAGGGTTTAGTTTTACAACGATGTGGGTGGGCTCTAGTTTCATACCATTCGTTGTGGGATGGGTTAGTTCCATCCTTCGCAGATGGAATTGGAAGTTGCAAGTTGGACCACTTGCAGTATCGATACTCCAAGGATAGTTTATCAGAGGTTGGTTTTGGTGGAAGGGACTCAGGTATTGGCAGAGTTGGTGTTTCAATTGGGCTGAGTTTCCTTGAGTTGTTTCTCCCATCGGCACCTATAGTTAGTCTTCGGATGATGTTGTCCTTGATGTCACTTATTTGGGTGTTGGCACTACAAGGGCCGGTTGTGTGCGACAGTGATACTACACAGGTTCACACTTGGGATCCAGGTGGATGGTGATAAACAGTTGCTTAGGGATTTCTTGGGGACAAGCAATCTTGGGGAGGGCGGACTGTGACAACCCCCTTTTTTAGCAGGTATTGGCAATGGCTTGATCAGCTCATCATCATGACCCTCATGAGTTGATGCCTAGTTTTGAGGGTCCCAGTTGGCAGACTTGCTATTTTTAGTAAGTCTGGACTTGCTATTTTTCGTAATTCAGTTTGGTCAGTTTCCATTTCTGCCAGGCCACTATCGGCAATGGTCAGTATTCCAAACGATATTCAGTTTGTGCAATTCTTTGGTTGGGGAATTACTATTTATAGTAAGTCTATTTTTAGCAGTTGCTATTTTTGGCAGTGCAGTGGATGGCCATGCCGATCAATCTTTTCCAGCAGTGAAGGCAGGATTTATCACAGGAGTTCATATTTATGAGTTAATCATTATTAATTAATATCTTTATGTTATTAATTAATAATAAAGCCACATTATTATAATAATATCTTATTATGATAATAACTTAGAAGTTGTTAATTCAAAGAGTGGTTAAGTGATGCATCCTTTTTGGAAACTTTGGCTACAGAAGGGATTATAAATATGGGCTCATTCTTGGAGTTGGGCATCGATTGAATTTATTATATTTTGTTTGTTTTCTCTGAGGAGAAGTTCTGATCTGTGCCCTTGCTGAAATATAAGGGTCAAATTGGCTTCTGAAAGACTAATTCTTCTGAAGTTAATCTATTATTGGTTGCTGTTGTATAACCAATGCACTTCCTTATTGTTTTGCCTGTGACTGAAGGAAGAATTCAATTCTGGGAATTGAACCACCATTGAACTGTGACCTGCTTGAAGAGGTCAATTTACTATTGAGAAAGGAGAAAACATTTCAGAAATTGATTCTAGTATATCTTGGCTGGGAATCGAATTCATCTTGCTGGGAGTGATTTGTTACTGAAGGATTGAACATTTTTGGATATGAAACATGGCTGGCTGTGAGTCTATTATCAGCGGCAAACTGGAGGTTGGGACGTGAGGGTTTAAAATACCATTGCCTTTGCTGGTTGCGAATTCATAGCAACCCGCGATATCTTATAGAAGCCGCGATACCTCTTAGCAAGTCATGATACCATTAGTAGCACGTGGAGAGCAAAGCGTAGACATTTACACCTGTTGTTGATGTCATGGAGTTAGCCTTGTCTGCGCATGGGGAGTTGATGCACCAAGCATCCACGTCAAAGTCTAAACGTGGGATATCAGACCAGAAATCAGCATACACGTGGACATGGAGGCATAGCTGGCTGCCATCACACATGGACGACAATAGAGCAAATACCAAGTTTTAATTATCAGTGCTTAATTTAAATAAATCATTGTATGCAACTTCCAGACTCTTTCAATAAATAATTACATATGGAAATGATTGTCAGTGAGTTGAAAAAAAAATTTTTATTGAATTTGATAATCTTCTACTTGATAAAATACCAAAGAATATATTTTTTTTTAATCAAAGTGAAGATAGATTGTGAGAAATGCATGAGAATGCGGGAAATTAGTCAAAGACTAGAAGCTTACAAAAAATATATGCTGGAAATATTCATGCTCGTGGAATGAAAATTACACTGTGAAATTGATTATAAAACCGTTTGGCAAGATTTACTATTTGTGAGTGCAAGAATCTATTAAGTTTTAGCAGAGCCGGATCGGGCTCATTACACTTTTTCCAAAAATAGAACTTACTAACAACCGTTAGTCTCCATTTGTTGAGTTTTCGAGCCAGAATTGCATAAATAAAATGCTAATAGATCAAGAACACAAGAACACCAAAGACACAAATAGACACTGAGTTTTACCCTGGAAAAACCCTCCTACTCAAGGGAAAAGCCCAGCCACACCAAAAGATTATTGAGTTCTCAAATCAATACAATGATCTCCTGCTTATGATTGAAGACTCTAGCCAATCAATCGATAAGCCTTATTCATCTTGAACACAAATTGATCACTGATTAAATACAAAATTCTATGAGTATCTCACCGATACTACTAATACTGAAAAGTCTTACAAGATTATATATTTCGATCACATACAGATCGAACACTCCAAAACTGTGGTGGTCTAAATAGCGATACACACTAATAGCCAATACAGTCTTCCACAATAATACTCATTACCCCCGAATAAGAATGTCGTAAGATGCATTTTGTTTGTATCTCCGTTGCTTGAACCAACCGACACCACAATGTAACTGAAGTGTCTCTCATGAAAGGCCAAAAGTCGACAGTTACAAACCACCGACGGTCTCTTCATAGCACTGACGATAAATGCCAACATCAAACAACGACACCTCCATAACAATGAGCAGACGAAAGCAACACATGGTGAGACCACTATGCCAAGTCATCATATATCTAGTGAATACGAAGGTAAACAAATAAGTGTGGAATAAATAAGAGAACTGATGTCAGCCGGATGGAATCCCAAAAGACATAACCATAAGTCACTTCACTATGTCAACACAAAGCACGCATGATGCCATGTCACTTCACTACATCGGTGAATAAGGTAAGAGTAATATAAGAAGAAGACCATTCACAAAGTATCGTTCGATCATGAGTTGAAGACCGTTCAATATAAAAATGAACACTAAAGTATCAATCACAAGTATGAATAATTTGTTTCATAGCTACCAAAGCTTCAACACTCCCTCTTAGAAAGAGAGATTATTCATGTCATGCCATCTCTACACATGACAAACATAAGAAGTTGCAACACAAGCAAAATGTCAATAACTAAATCTCATCACAGATTTTCTCAACATCATTATTGTCATCTCAGCATGACATTCGCCATGGCTACTCCCAGAGGGTGAAAGAATCAGAAAACAAAGTCATGGAGTCTCACACATGACTTCCACCATGGATACTCCCAGAGGGTGGAACAAGGGCATTCACCTCAAACATTTCCCAGAGAAGAATGCATTACCACCTTGCCAACTTGCAGAGGGTGGTTCCACCATACCTACTCGCAGAGGGTGGTTCAAGGGCTTTCACCTCAAACTTCTCCCAGAGAAGAATGCATTAATAGGCGATTTCACCTCGAACTTCTCCCTCTCGGAGAAGAACTCATTAAAGCATATAAAGATCATCTGAATGTTGAGACTCCCTTTCAGTCGTGACTACCTCTCAACAGGGGCAACATATTCACAGTTTGAATAACACAATAATTTACTCCAAAGTTTGACCAAGCAAGGAGATTTTGCACTCTCCCTCTGCCACACAAGCTCCCTCTAAATATCAGTTTTTCCTCTTCAAGGAAACTAATCACAAAATAATTTGAATGGGTACTTCTTCAAGAGCCACCAACTCAGCTTAGGCTGCAATCTCTCATCATCCTTGTGCTCCTCGATCCATCCTAGAAGCATTTTAGAGAGATTAGTAATAGAATCAAACAGACTAATGCTAGAAGCATACATAATTCACTACTTCCAATGTTATTGCATGAATTAAATATATAAAATTCATGATCAATATACAAAGATACAAAATACTTATCTTTGCATTGTCTAATCTTTCTCAAGAAGGATCTCAGCATGCACACAAATAAAGATCAATACATAGCTATCTCTTTTAACAAAATTGAGCAAAAATCACAGTCCAACATTCATAAGATGATCATTGCACTGCATGCATACTATCTTGCATGTTGAATATCAACAAACATCTTCTTAAGGAATGTCATAACTGCAAACGTAATGACCTTCATCAGAGGTAATTTAGAAGTTTTGAACACAAGTACTCTGGAAACTCCAGCCCGCACAATATTGAAGACACACAAAAACAACTCATACTTTGCTCAGAAAATCATAACTGAATGACCTCTGGTTCTGGATCTTTTCTTCAAACCTGGCTCTGATACCATGTTGAGTTTTCGAACCAGAATTGCATAAAATAAAATGTTGATAGATCAGGAACACAAGAACACCAGAGACACAAATAGACACTAAGTTTTACCCTAGGAAAACCCTCCTACTCAAGGGAAAAACCCAGCCACACCAAAAGATTATTGAGTTCTCAAATCAATACAATGATCTCCTACTTATGATTGAAGACTCTAGCCAATCAATCGATAAGCCTTATTCATCTTGAACACAAATTGATCACTGATTAAATACAAAAATCTATGAGTATCTCACCAATACTAATAATACTGAAAAAGTCTTACAAGATTATATATTTTGATCACATATAGATCGAACACTCCAAAACAATGATGCTCTAAACAACGATACTCACTAACAGCCAATACAGTCTTCCACGATAATACTCATTACCCCCTAATAAGACTACCGTAAGATGCATTTTGTTTGTATCTTTGTTGCTTGAACCAACAGACACCATAATGTAACTGAAGTGTCTCTCATGAAATGCCAAAAGTCGACAGTTACAAACCACCGACGGTTTCCTCATAACACTGACGATAAATGCCAACATCAACCGACAACACCTCCACAACAATGAGCGGATGAAAGTAACACATGGTGAGACCACGATGCCAAGTCATCGTATATCCAGCAGATACGAAGGTAAACAAATAAGTATGGAATAAATAAGAGAATCGATGCCATCCGGATGGAATCCCAATAGACATAACCATAAGCCACTGCACAATGCCAACACAAAGCATGCACGATGCCATGTCACTTCACTACAACGATGAATAAGGCAAGAGTAATATAAGAAGAAGACCGTTCACAAAGAACCATTCGATCATGAGTTGAAGACTGTTCAATATACAAATGAACACTAAAGTATCAATCACAGGTATGAATAATTTGTCTCGTAGCTACCAGAGCTTCAACACCATTTACCATAAATAGTGAGCCAACACTGGTAGGATACATTCAAAGAAATCTTTTATCTAATATTTATATTGTTTGAGCTCAATTCACATCCCTTAGAAAAATAAATATTTAATTTATTATTTGTTTATTGGTGTCAATTCAAGAGGGACGTTGGATTCCTCAAGGATCAATTGGATTTAATTCTGTACTTATTGGAGCATTGTTTGCAAATAAGAAAATTACTAGGTTGACCAAGAGTTACTGAGTCAGACCCAATTCCCAATTCAAATTGGTTTTCTCTCCCAAATGATAGCATGGGATTTTTGGGCAAGCAAAATATGAAATGTAAAAATCATTCATTTTCCTCATTCTAATATCTTTCATTTTATCTCACAGAGCAGAATACTTGTGGAGCTTTAAGTGGCTGATAAACGATTGGATTCTAAGGCTTGTGGATGAGATGTTTAGGGTTTCCAGATCTAAGGATGGGAGGCCTTGGATTGCTGCGGGTAATATCATCCAAAAGTTACAAATGTGCTTAAGGAATCAACAGTTTCCAGCAGTTTCAGTGTTTTGGCGTGCAGGTGTATTTGTTGCAGACTACAGTGTTTGTGTTTGATTTTTGGGTTGTAGAAAAGTGTGTCCTCTGTGTAAACATTGGCTTTTTGTTATTTTTTCGTGTACCTCTAATTGGATGCCAATATTATACTATGCAAGTTTTGAGAGGTCCCTAAGTTTTCATAGGTTGTAGGCGAGGGTTTTGAAGTTGTGGCTTTGAGTTGTAGTTTTTGTTGTGGGACAGAATTTTTCATCTTCATTTGCTGCTTTAGAATCCCATTTCATGCATTTACAACAGGAAAAAATCATGAGAGGTTTCCATATGGTGGGTGTGAGAATAGTGCAATCGGGTGCTAGTGTTTGTAATGACCCTTACTAATGGATCACTAAAAACCACTAATACTGAATTGTGTAATTTTGTCAAACACTTGGCATGCAATCTGAATTATACTACTGAAAGTAAAAGACTGAATATGGAAAATTGTTGAGCAACAAATCCACTCAACTAACTTATGCAAATTAGTGCCAATGTATTCATTCAATGATATAGAGATTCTTTTACAATAGATTTGCAACTTCAGATTATACAAATAACTTGGCACCTTTGGTTCTACTACAATATATGCAATGCAATGATAGTCTTTCTTAGGTTGGACTGATTACGAATGATTTGACACACACATTGAACCTCTACTCAAGATATGCAAATGTCTTATACAGCTAGGTACAATTCAATGACTGAAACTATAAACCCTCTTGACATATGAACA
>MU225203.1:17312-33313 GCA_018584345.1 Thuja plicata
TAAGCTTCTCCGATCCACTCTTCCTAAGTGTAGACTGTCTATAGGGCTGCAACATGAGATAAACCATATCACCAATCTCAAAACTCCTCTCTGTCCGCTTCTGATCTGCATACTGCTTATGCTGATTTTGTGCACTAGCAATATTATCTCGGAGAGCATCAACAATGTCCTTGCTCTCCTAAAGCAAATCTCCGGCACGTGGAACTCTAACATCACTCATAAGCAAATCAACGAAGCTCGGTGCATCATAGCCATATAGTGCTCTGAAAGGAGTCATCTGAATAGACATGTGATATGTGGTATTGTAACAATACTCACATAGATAAATCCATCTAACCCATGCCTTCTGCTGACCAGCCACGTAGTTCCTCAAATATCCTTCCACCCACTTATTAACTATCTCAGTCTGCCCATCAGTCTGCGGGTGGTAACTAGTGCTGGGTGTGAGCTCAGTGCCACATAAGCGGAACACCTCCTGCCAAAAATGACTCAAGAATCTACTGTCTCGGTCACTCACTATACTCTGTGGTATCCCATGCAATCTAAAAATCTCTCTGAAGAAGACCTCTGCCACCTGCACCACCGTATGTGTAGTAGTGATGGGAAAGAAGTGTGCATACTTTGTCAATCTTTCCACCACTACATAGATGCAATCTCGCCCTCGGGCCTTAGGCAAGCCTGTAATGAAATCCATGGATATACATTCCCACTTCCTGTCAGGAATGGGAATTGGCTGTAGGAGCCCTGCTGGAAAGGTGTGCTCTTGTTTGTTCTACTGACAAATAGGGCACTATTGGAACCGAGTGCTTTGGAGATGGCGTGGCATGTTGGCTTGAGCAAGGTGTGTTGTAATGTTCGAGGTGGTCCTCATTTCATTTCTTACCACCGCGGGAATGTTTTGGTGCAACCTATTTCAAATTGTGTGGCCAACCTAGTGAATCTCATGATGTTGTATATATAAGAGTGAGGATTTCTGTTGTTGGGTTATCTTGATTAGTGTTTGTCTTTGGATCAATATCTGTATCTGATATGACTCATGCGTGGTAATATGTGAAGTGACTGTGAATCTATTTGCAGGAGATCCATGTTCGTGTGTTGGCTTAAGCGAGGCATGTTGTAATTTTCAAGGTGGTCCTCATTTCATTTCTTACCACCGCGGGAATGTTTTGGTCCGACCTATTTCAAATTGCCTGTCCGACCTAGTGGATCTCATGATGTTGTATATATAAGAGTGAGGAGTTCCGTTGTTGGGTAGCCGAATTAGTGTTCGTCTTTGGATCAATATCCGTATCCGATAAGAATCATGTGTGGTAATATGCGAAGTGACTACGAATCTATTTGCTGGAGATCCGTGTTCATGTGTAGTAGTGTGTTGATCTCAGTGGCGGATTCTATCTCTTTTCATATTTTATGTCAGTGATCCTTTGTGTATCGGCAATGAGCCTTCGTGCATCTGGCAATGAGCCCTTGTAAAAATCACCATACCGGTGTCACCTTACTAGTGTTTTACATTTCATGAGAATTAGCTTCTCCAAGGATTTTCCCATTTTGGGTTTCCACATAAAATCCTGGTGTTCTCTGTGTCAGTGTTTCTGTGTTCTTAATGCTTAGATTTATGTGGATGTTTGATGTGCTTAACCGACAAATCTAAAGTTATTAATGTTGTTGTTTGTGAGTTGACCGATAGAGGAAAAAATTTTATCAGTTGTGTGGGAATAGTTGATTCACCCCCCCTCTCAGTTATTCGGCATGTTCAACACTCCTAAGGTTCCATATTGGATGGAAATAAAAGAGAATATTGAGATATGTGACTTTGACAATGGGTGTTTATTGCTCCTCTTGGAGACGTACAGCTTATTGGATATTTTGATTTAGATTGGGTAGGTTGTGTAGATGAATGAAAACCTATAACAGGTTATTTTCTCTCTCTTGGTTCTAACCCTGTTTCATAGTGTAATAGAAGAAATCTACTATTGCCTTATCAACTACAAAAGATAAATATAAAATAGTGAATGTGGCAGCTAAAGAAATAACTTAGCTAAGTGCTTTCTTTCAATACTAAAACAATATCAAGTAGGGCCTTATATACCTCAATGTGACCTTCAAAGTGTCATTTTGTTGTCCAAAACTTCAAAATTTCATGCTAGAACAAAGCATATAGAGGCCCATCACCATTACATCAGACATCTCATCCAACAACTACTGATTCATCTTCAATATTGTAGGACAGAGGACCAAATGACTGTTTTTTAACCAAATCTTTATGCGACTAAGTTTGTATATCTTGAAGTCTTTTAGCCTTTAGGTTTACAACAAATCACATTTATATTTTATGGTTGAAATGAGCACCTAAGAAGGCTTTGTGTTGGGACCCATCTATTCTATAGTGTGTTACAATAAATTATATGTTGACACAAACCAATCAACAACCTCCTAACACTGCTCACCACCGTCCATCCGTGATAAATATTTCAACTCTCTACATAGTCTACAGAATTTATCATGCATTTTCTTATAAATTGACTAAGATAAGCTAAGAATCTTACAGCTCCATTTGCAGCCAGTTATTTTTGTATGCTCTACATCTCAAGCATTACTTTCGTTCTTGGCACAATTGCTTTTAAAGTTGATTAATTGATCTAAACTTGTAAAGAATGCAGAAATTCCAGAAAGTGGCTGCACATGCAAAAAAAAACAATTTCAAAATATGGAGAGCATAAGCCTTAAATGATAAATCCTATTGATTATTGAGTATACTCAATGATTTATAACAAGTACATTGAGATTTAGTGAATGTCAACCATCTAATGATTAAATTTAAACTTAGCTTTCTCTTTCTACAAGTGAATTCCAATAGTGATATAGATTTACAGAGGCTACACTAAATAAGCTTATAGAGGGAGACTATGAGAATGGGGATATATCAAAACACATAGCTTTCGATCTTGATGATTTCAGCATAATCAAAAACATTTAAAAAATCATTGAAAATGTTGCAACATGAAAATTATATAACCTTAGCTGCCTATCATCTGCATCTATGCACACTCTCTATGACACTCTGATCTCTAATGTTTATACCCACAAACAATGTATGGGGACTGGCCTCCTGATATTTGACAGAGGCGACATATAGCAGTTAGCAATGCACCCTACAGACTTGATACTTTTGTCACGCCATTGGATCCCATGTGAAGCAGAAGTCCCCTTTTATTACATCTATGCATAGTATTGCACAGGTGGAGATCGACTTTGACAGAATGAAACTACTAGTCGCTGCACAAAAACTGCTTTGCCTATCTATTTGATCAACATAATATTTATCAAGGAGTCTGTGTTGAAAAGAAATCAATTGTAGAAGAGTCAAAATCTGACCGCTGTTCAAGTGAGAAAGAGCAACTGCTTCTTATTAAAAAACAGGAGTCAAGAAATGCTGAAAGTGCTGCAGAAGATTACCATTCAGTATGAAGATTGAGAATTTCTGTTTCCTCCATTTACCCCTAAATCGGTTGCACCAAATATCACTGGATTTCTGTTGAAATGCACAAAATTGTATGATATTGATCAAAAGATGGCCATGATCAAGTGAGGGAGAGATTATTTTTTGTTATTACTGCTGATTCATGACGTCATCTTGTAAGCAACAGGTTCATATTAGAAAATGAGTCCTAAAAAATGGTGAAGGTGCAACAGAAAATTACCATTCAGTATAATGACTAAGAATTCCAAAGTTATCCAATATAATCCTAGATCAGTCGAAACAAATATTTCTAAGGGATGTTTATCTTATCTGCACCGTCCCACCTAGACTGTCTTGACCCAGCCAATTTGATTGAGCCAATCCTATTTCCCGAGGTGAAACTGCTAAGATTTCACATTGTTGCTTATGCGGTTCCTTTTTGTAAATAGGCAGAGTACCAAACCTCTGACAATTAGGATATATATCCTTTTGGTTAACTTCTGTAGTCAATCATTTAACTTGTTACAGATTGACATAGCATTGGAGCTGCGAACCTCAGCAGACCAGAACTAAAAGAGAAAGTTCATAACAGTTATGCCAGATGCAACTTGTTACAGATTAGCCTAAACCAACATGAAAAGGCTGCATCCAGGGTACATTTTATAAAAGATAAAAATGGATTCTTGGAGATGCTATTGTTAAATGCAGGATGGAAACTAGAAGCAATTCCAGAAGTAATACATCTACCACAACCAGTAGAAAAGATCAAACTTAACTGTACATCAAACTCAAAGTTATATATGTAAATGGTACAACTACAGTGGGTCATGGTATAGTGGTAAGAAAGAGAAAGTACAATAATAATGAACCATATTCAAATCTCTGGTTTCTGTTTAAATCTGCACAGCCATCAAATCATACTTTTAGTCTGATGGCATATCCCACTAAAATGGCTAGATATGCCTATATGATAACCACGCTGATTAAGAAAATCAAAATGTATGCAAATGATTAGATACAAATTCCTATCTACAGTCATCCCATTAGTTTTAAGCAGTCTGCGTTCACAATTATCTGGGATTTAATCAAAAGGTTTGTTATAACATAGAGAATCTTGCATCAGCTAAAGTCATATATAGTCATAGACAGAAGAAATATGAACAATCTCATACCCATGAAACTTGAAATATTAGTAGAATAACTATTAAACCACAATAAGTTATTATATTTTAACTTAGATACCCAATGTCTCAGCCGACCATTGAAATCCATGGTAGCCCCCTGCGAAGGACAAAGACAAATAGAGACTCTTTCAAAAAGATTTGTATGTAAAGGAAATAAATTTCAACAGGCACTCTTAAAATTTGTCAACATAGGTTATGTTCCAATAAATCCCATATTTGTTACCCCACGACATCACTGTAGGTGAACATGCACGACATTCTTTAAGATTTCTGTGTGTTGCACTGCAAGAGACCTTATAATTATTCTAACACAAGCTGGTTGTATCACTAGCACCCACAATATTCTTAAGATGTGTCAAGTATGTGTTGCACTCCTTAAACTCAAATAGGTCCAATGTTTACTCAAACACAAGCTAGCTAATGAATGAATAAAGGATGAACAAAGGAATTTTAATAACATCTACAAGACCATCAGTCTAAGGGATCAAGAATCAAATCTTTAACCATATTCAAATTCTTTTTGATGTTAACTCTTCTGTTATAAATCTTGATCAAAAAGCCAGCAATTTGTGAAGCCTTATATTCTTGAATAACGCATTTGGACTGCCCACCATCAAATTGTTTTTATACAGGATTTGAATATCTTCATATTCCAAATTCAAAAATCAGCTTCAAGTTTCCAACCATCCTATTTTGCATAAACTACAAGTCCTTTCTTTTCAGTTTTCTTTGGGAATAGTCCGTCTACCTTTCTCACATCTAAGAATTAGCACACAACCTGACAATCTGGACTCCAGAGTTAAGAAGGGAGTTAAAAAGGGTAAAAGTCGTCAAGATGATTTGAACCTGGGTCACACATTTAATGTGCTAGAGAGTTATGAAAGGTAATTTGAACGTTAATGGATTTAAACTTGTGTACAACTAGGTCCAGAATTTGGTCAACACAACCCAGACCGATGTGCTATAGGCCCCATTTGTTTGCAGGAATACGAGTGGAATTGGCTATGGATTTTCGGGTTTTGAGCCGAATCCGCGTTTGGATGGCAAAATTAAAAACCTGGTTTGTGTTTTCGAATTCTCATTTTGGGTGAACTTCTGGAAGTTCCACTTCCACTCAAATAGGTGGAATTCAAATAATAAAACCCAAATTCATTTTTTACAGGTTGCATTTTATATGGTGTTGGGTCCGGCAGCGTCCGTTTCAGCGTCTATTATTATTTTAGTTTATAAAAGTGACATTTAATTATTTATATTTTATAAATGTGACAACTTTTTTGTAACGGTTTTAAATCTAATTCTAATTCTAATTTCGAAAATGGCAACCAAACGCAGAAGATGGATTGTCTCAGTCATCTTCCGGATCAACCAAACGGTCCAAACTATCTTCCGAATACACAAAACCGGAATTTCAAAACCTTATTTTGAGATAATCAGATTTTGAGTCAAATTCCAATTCTGCAAACAAACGGTCACACTCTTAAACGACAACTTTTTTTTGCTACAACACAGCCAAACAACATGTACTATGTTAATATGTCTGGGAACGCTGTTTTGTCCAGTTTATGTATAAGGGGATGGTTAGAAAATTGAACTTATTATCTTCATGGACCAGAGAACGAATGAAAGACAGAAAGCCAGCTGTCCTATAGACTATTTTTAGGTTTGTTATTAGTAGTGATTTTGAATCTCTCATACACGATTTACACCCTCATATGTCAAAAATTCAAAGAAATGGTTACAACACAACAACCGTCGGTACCATGAAGTTATGGACCGTCATAGAGCAGCTGAAAGGACAATTTAAGCATGTATCTTAATCCTACAAGTGACTTCCATTGTAATCACACCAGCATCTTGGTCCTGTATTTAGTGTTGTTGTTACTGATATGATTGAAAAGGCACTGAAGTTATGCTCAAGTGTAATGAAAAGTACAGAGGAAAGGAAGCAACAACCTGAAAGAGTTTTCCACTCAGATGAAACTGAATCCTTGCGAGCACAGATGCAGAGGCAGAGTGCTGCGACTGCATTCCAAAACAGCAGCATTTTCTGTGCATAAGATTCCATCCTCTCGTCGCCTGAATATACAGACTAAGCTAGCGGACATATAGAAATTTTATCTCGGCAAACACAAGGAATGAACATAGAATCACGTAGTGAATTTATATGGAAAGAACAGTACTGTGAATTCCATCTTGTCAGAATGAAGGATAGTACCTGATATGTGGGTCCTACATTTGGCATTATGGGTTACACACAAAGCTCATCGTTCGGCCAAGGCCAGCCATTCTTGAGCTTGTCTGATAACTGAAACTTGTGCAGGCTATAATTTAGCACTATTTTTGGGTGTGAATTTTGGCGCTTTTATTTCTCACCAAACGCTATTTGCTCACGAGAGACCCATGCAGTGGTTTTTTGTACCGTTTGTAGGTTGGCAATCGTTCAAGAGACCTATTTTAAGGTCCTCTTGGGTGTTACATTCCATGAATCAATTACGATGGTAATGATTTGTGTAACTTTTGAATAGGTCCTATAATGACGATTTTATAAATGATATTTTATTAATTAAATTGGGTTTATGATAATGTATACATTAACTAGGGGTTTTGCAGCATTGCAATAATAATTTGCATTTATTGCAAAGAGTAATAGAAATGTGATTGTCATCCTATTTTTGCATAACAACAATAAAGTATATTTGATATGTTTTTTTATAATAGTATTAAAAATTAATTAATTGAGAAATGATAATGGGATATACTAATGATAGGGGAGATTTTCTAGATACTAAGATTAGAGTAATTATGTTTTGGGGTGGTGTACTATACATTAAGCAAGAGTATTTGTTGATTTTTTCCTTTCATCCATTTTGTGCGAGGTAAGCTTAGAAGTTGGTAATGATTTGGTGGAGGCAATGTTGAATGGAAGAGATGAAGTGATCGGAAGGGAAAGGGCATCGTGGTCGATAGGGCTCCTAGAAAATGAAAGAAATGTGTTTGTGGAGAGAAAGAAATGTGGGCTTTATGATATTTTTTGATGAAATTAAAATCTCCAAGTTGAGGTTGTGGATGGAACAAGTGTGGGGGTTAGGGAAGGAAATAGATGGGTCCCCTAAGGTGTGTCTTCACTTATCGATGGTGAAGCTTCTTTTTAGTCAAAAATATATTCATGGTTTTTGGAATTGTTATGACTCCACTCAATCTCTAGCAAGTCCATCAATGTTTTCTATGGTTGTATGCCCTTTTCTTTTGTGTGATGAGTTGGGGGATGTTCATCATCAATCTAATATTGTTTGACCATTTTCTAGGTCATCTTCATGCCATGGAATGACAGTAAATTTTCCTATAATATGCAATTGAGGAGATTGATAAATGCTTGGAGATTTTCCTACCTATGGAGGTCATCTTGGGGGCCTCAATTGATTGTGGCAACGAAAAGGATATGAATGTGTGAATACTTGAAAAGAGTAACAACCTAATAACGGTTAGACATGTTGGTAAGCCTTCTATTTCCTAGGTATGTGAAAATGTAATGTTTTTTTAGGGGATCCCGAGGCCTATTTTTTCCTTAACCCTCATAGTTTCTTTTTGTTGCAAGCTTGGATATAAGTGATAGAATATTAGAGTTTCTAGATATGAGTACATATAGGTATGTTGATGTTTCAACTTTTATTCCAACTACTCTATTTGAACTTGTTTGTTATACTTGTATTTAGACAACTCTTAGTTTTTTGCATTTCTTGGGTTCTAAACCAAGTAATATAGAATTTAAGTTTATAATGAAAATTATGAAAAATTATAGCATATTGTGCATTTCCAAAACTTATAGATTTTCCTTTGCCAAAAGGTTAACTATTGTATATTTAAAACATTTTTTTATTTATAAAGGGTTTAATTATAAATTGTAAAGGGTTTGAATTTAATGGATTATAGAAAAGCTCAATATAATATCGGCATTCATTTATACACAAATTTTAATCAACCTAACATACAAAGGCTTAATTGCAACATTGGATTGATATGTTGATGGGATGAAATTTTATCTATGATGGTTTGTACACCCTATTTTTTAGGTACAATTAGATGGGATGAGTTAGCAACTTGTGGTTTCTATTCCATATAGGTATGAGTGAAATAGCTACGCAAAGCCTTTGTTATCATTTGAATGGGTGTGTTATGTATGGATTAGTACAAGATTCACTAAGGGTCCGTTTGGGTGCTGGAATACCATATCCTAGATATGGTCAATTCTGGAAGATGCTGGCAATTCAGGAAGATGCTTATTCTCAAAATGAAATCTGGAATATGGACTGACCCGTTTGGTTCACCCGGAAGATGACTGAGAAGATGCATAAGGAATTTTAATTCTTTATTTTTTAATTTCTTTGAATATGGTGTGTATATATACACACATGCACACATGTGTATATACATAGATACATCTATGTATATATACATGTGTGTATATATAGACACATGTGTATATGTGTATACATGTGTGTACATACACATGTATACACATACACATGTGTGTGTATACACACATATACACATTTGTGTGTGTATATATACACATATGTGTATATACACATACAAGTGTGTATTCATGTATACACATATACACATATGTGTATATATACACACATACACACATGTATGTGTATACACATACATACATTTGTATATATACACACATGTGTATATATATGCACATGTGTGTATATATACATGTGTATATACACACATGTGTATATACACACATGTGTATATACACATTTGTGTATATACATGTGTGTATATATACACATGTGCATATATATACACACATGTGTGTATATATATACACATGTGCATATATATACACACATGTGTATATATATACACGTGTGTATATATATACATGTGTGTATATATATACACGTGTGTATATATATACACACATGTGTGTATATATATGCACATGTGTATATATACATCTTTATAGTAATATAATATACATCTTTATAGTCACAGATTCTACAAAATGTTAAATTTGGTTTGTATATACATGCACATGTGTATATATATATACACACGTGTGTATATATATGCACATGTGTATATATACATCTTTATAGTAATATAATATACATCTTTATAGTCACAGATTCTACAAAATATTAAATTTAGTTTGTATATACACGCACATGTGTATATATACACACATGTATATACACACATGCATATGTACACACATGTGTATATACACACATGCATATATATACATCCTTATAGCAATATAATATACATCTTTATAGTCACGAAGCCCACAAAATATTAAATTTGGTTTTCTAAAAATTGGAATTCCCATTCCACTTATTTTAAAATTCCAATTCCACCTATTTAGGTGGAAGATGATATTCCCATTTTTTGGGCAAAATGAGTATTTCAGAATTCCAATTCCATTTTTTTTCAAGGACCCAAACATGGAATTTGGCATTATCCAGAATTAGATAATGCCAATTCCGGTCCAATTCCTGCTACCAAACGGGCCCTAATAGTTGTTAAGTTTCACCTTAGCTTGTTCTTTTTCTCTTTCATAGGTGGCATGTTGGAGGATGTGAGGAGTCATTTCTTGGTTGTGGTTGTCTTATTTTCTCTACAAATATATAATTGGAGCATAGAAGAAGGTTGAAGAATCAACTGGTATATGTGTGGCTAAGGGATGTCTTTCCCTTGTTGGTTCTTAAGAGTCATAAGCCTTGATTATTATTTATGTTTCCTTATGGTTGTAATCATGTAAGAGAATGTAGGATAAGGTGACATGTACCTTACAATTATTTAAGTAATTTCATGTATCTCCATGTTCTTTGGAAGGTATGCTTTAATGCCTAGGACCATTATGAAGAAATAGTTAATTGTAATTAGTTATGACATATTAATACACTTACAATATGTACACAATTAGTGATGACAAAGATAAGGCATAATGGGGGATTATTCCACTTGGGCATCAACTTTGGGAGTGAGGTATAGGTGGGTAAAAGAAAAGTATTGTGTCACACTTTTATAAAGAAAATGTTAACAACACCAAAACTATTCAACTTTAACAACATCAAAGTGAGATTTCTGTTTGGAATTTGAAGATGATGTAAATTGATGAAATGTGTAAAATTGGACGAATTTTATGTCTATTATTTTTTTAAAAAAAATTGAACAATGGTTTATATGCTTTTTTTAATTTTTAAAGTCTAATTTTTAATTGTTGTAAAATGCTGCAATTTGGGGGGTCTACCTCCCACCAAAAAACTATATGTAAATAATCTTTTTTCATGTGATTTCATGTATATGCAGTGTAGAAAAAAAATAAAGATTGGTTTTCAATGTTTAGTTTGTCTGTTATAACTAATCAAAGTCGAACTCACCCAAAATTGACAGTTTGTGTCTCCCACCATATTTCCCCTTTGAATTCTACACCAATTTAAAAACAAATTTCATATTCTTGAAGGGGGCTCTCTCCTCTAGTGTTATATATAACTTCTAAATTTTTCTAATATGTTTTACTATTTTTCTTATTTTTCTGAATCAACCTCTTCTCATAGGTTAATATACCTACTTGTAGTATTTTATAAATATAATATAGTAGTTCAAATCAAAATACTAAAAAAAATATATCACCATATTCCTGACTCTGAGCCGTACAAAAGGGTATTTTAAGTTTTTTCAGCAAGTGGAGTTTTGATGGAGAAATCAGATGCAGAAGGCAAAATTTTTGTAATTTTCTTATTATGGTGATGTGGTTGCCACATGGCATGCCACATAAGAGGATTCAATAGAGATTGTTTTGGTCGAAGAGGATTCGGCCGAATCCCTACATGTACTTGTCGACCCACAAGCAGTCGCGTCCAACCAACCGCCCGCTTGGATTAGTATAAATAAAAGGTTTTTTTAATTTTAAAAATAAAATAATAAACATTTTAACTTATTTTATTAGATTTCTTTCAATTGAAGCAATAGATTTTTCCGAAGGCATTTTTTCGAAGGAGCATTAAAGCATTTTTTGTGAAGGAGTATTGAAGCCATTTTTGTGAAGGACTATTGAAGGCGATTATTTGGAAGTTGAATTTCAATACTTTGTACAATGGGGAATAAAAGGACCAGAGTAAAAAAGTATGATCAAATTAGGGACGACAAAATGAAAGGTCATACAAAATGTAATCAAGAGGGACTTGTTCATGTTCACGAAGATCTTGTTGATGTTGAAGAAGAACCTATCAATGTTCAAGAAGATGCAACTCAAGTAGGGGAACAAATTGGTAGTATTCAAGGTAGACATGTTTCAATAGGCATGGAAATTCTAATGGAGATGAATGAGGGTTCTCTTTTCAATCAAATATCATCTAAACACATGGTACCTTAAAGCACAATTAAATTGAATTGTAAAAGCATATGGGAGAAATATTTTGAGAAGAAATTTGTGGTTGGAAGAGCACAATTGTTTGTCAAGTTATTCAGGAAAAAAAAATGACTCATGTTTTGAAGTTGTTGGGTGTTGATAACAGGAAAAGCTTAGGAGGTCATGTAAAAGAAACAATAGTTGAAAACTTGCAAGATGCATTGAACGTTATTAATAAGACAAGTCGAGGAGCTGATTTAAGTGTTGCACACAAAGCTTTGATGACTATAATTTCTAGTAAGAGGTTTTCACATAGAAGACAAGTTCAAGCAATTTTTTAATTAATGAATGTATCTAGCAGAATGTTTAAAAGGTATATCAGGATGAGAAATATGCTAGATGAAAACATTGAAAATAATTGGGTATATATTTGTAGACTTCCTCGAAAACACAAAATTTCTGAAGATGTCAAGAGATAGGTGATTGAAAATTGGACCAGTCACTCTCATGTTCTTTTAATAGAAGGGACACTATATAGATGAAAGATGAAGAGACCGGTAAGAAAATTGAGCACCCAAAATTTTTTATAGATACAACACAAAGTGCACTGTTTGAAGCAATCAAACAAGAGTTTGAAGAAGTGAAAATATGTCAGAGAATGTTTGAGAAGTTGCACCCTTTCTTTGTACGCATAAATAAGGTACGTAAAACTTGTTGCTGTTGAAATCATGTTGAGTTTCATCTATACTTGCAATCATATAAAAAAAGCTATGACAATACTTAATCCAAATATGGATATCCTTGAAAGTATGACACAATTTGTGAAGTCTATTTTATGTTATAAATCAAAAGATTCAGACGAGTTCAATGTACAGTGCATAAAAAATTTATGTGTTGATTGTGGAGATTTACAAAAATTTCCATGGCATATTGAGAATATTGATGTTAAAATGGCATTTATGTGGAAGAGATTTGAATATGAGACATAACGAACTAAGACAAGAGATGAATCCAAAAAAATGGAATTGAAGGAGAGTGAATTGCCCTACCTTGAATTTATGAACAAATTTTGTACTATTGTTTATCCACATATCGAACATTGTCATGGTGCATGATGGCAAGCTAAACAGTATCGTGATTCCAAAAATTGTTTTCCACTTGGTTGCTTTCTTTCAATTGTAGATTTCTCTGAGAACTATACATTTGCCCCTCAATCGCAAATTCAGGCTCAATATTATCATTCTGATCAAGTAGCAATATTTGTGCATGTGAGCTATAGACACACATAATTTGATTTGGATGGTGTAGAAAGTAATGATCCAAATGATCACATTATCATTAAGGAGGTTCATTTCTATATCAGTGATGATAAGGTTCATGACAGGAGCTATGCAGCCCACTATTTTAGAATGTTTTTTGAGGATCTTGAGAATCGTGGGATACATGCCTCACAATGCTAGATTTGGTCTAATGGTTGTGTGGGAAGTACATAAATTTTGAAATTGATTTTCATTCTCATTTTTAAGTTATTATTTACTTTTAATCTAATTTCAGAGCACGTACAAATGTATATATTTAAATTATTGATTTACTTGTTTTTGTAATTGGTTTTGGTTTTCTTCAAATGTACATGACAATTTAAGTCTACCAAAGCCTTTAATTGGCTATCCATGCAACATTCAAGATGCGACGTTACGTTTCTGTGGAACTTTTTTGAAGTGGACATGGGAAATGAGAGCACAATGGAGTGAGAGCATGTGTGAAGCGTGCACTTCGCCAACATGAACTTGTAGGTACAAATGGTGTGAATACATAATGTTTATATCTATTTATTAATTTAATCTGCACAAGGTATATATTTGGAGCTTCTTTGTTTTCTTTAAATTGATAGTTAGATCTTTATTATTTAGGTAATAACATAGACACTTCAAAGGAAATTGTTGAATGGCATCAAAGTCATTTTGCTAGTCATGACACAACAGACAACAAACATTATTTTTGGGAAGTCAAAGGTCAAATCTTGTGTTTAGATTCTTTTAAAATTTATAATTGAAGACACACCTTTCACTTTTCTATCATGTAAGTACAATGATTTGAAAATGTGCTTAAATCTCACTGAACACATGTATATGTAACAGGTATTGATCGATCTAATCCTTACGATTGTAAATTAATTGTAGGTATTAGAAATTTGCATCAAGTGATGACTACAGGAAACAAAAAGACTCCATTAATTCAAGTAAGAGAAAAATCATGCTTTTGTGTCGATTGTATTGAAGACAATGCACATAGTTAATGTGAGAATATTTCACATGAATATGTTTCACAATGGAAAATGAAATAGTTGATCAAAATGGCTCCTTATGAAGATGATGACAATGACATAAACAGTCATGATCCTATATATTCAGTTGATTATGAACATGTTTCTGATTTAGTTGCTACAAGTGTGTGTGTGTGTGTGTGTGTGTGTGTGTGTGTGTGTGTGTGTGCATTATTTATCTTTTATTTAATTTTAATTTATGACAAGTGATGTTTATATTTTATCTTCCTTTTGTTTCTAATTTATGGGATTATTGCTTTATATGTGATATTTTTGTTGTGGTTGCAAATCTTGAGCATACAAAAGGTGTAGATTATTATCTACTAAGATGCACGAAAGCAAAATACAAATCCTAGAAATAACTGTAGAAGGTGATGGACAAGAGTATCCTACTGGTTCAATTTGTATTGAAGGCACCTATTATCAGCAAACACAGATAGACAAATATGGTGTTCAATTTATTTATTACATACCTGGCCAAAAATTTATACATTACAGTCACTTGGTTATACCGACAAAGCTGCAATTTGATACAATGCCAAAAACAAGGACGTGGCAACCAAAAGTGGAGGTTTCCTATTGAAGAACATGAAAACTTTTTGGAGATAATAAAAGATAGAGAGGATCCAAACTATATGTATCAGGAGCTCTAGGCTTAGAAACTTGTTTAATTATGGCTTATACTTTCATATTTGAACTAGAGATACAACGACCTGCTATATAGTTTGAGTTCTATAAGTGGTTATATACATAAATTTGGATCAAATGTTTTGATATATAATTATCGCTTATACTTTCATAATTGAACTAGATCTATACATATATGCTTTGAAGGTTCAAATGTTTTGATATATGCAGTTTATGTATGCTTTTATACTACGTATACATGTTTAATTATGGCTTATACACATGTATGCTTTGAAGGTTCAATTTTTTTGGTATATGCTTATACATGTATGCTTTGAAGGTTTGAATATATGCTTTAAAGCTTCAAATGTAATTATGTATATTACTTATATATTACTTACATCCCCTTAAGACTAGATTAATATCCTCTTAAGTCATCCCCTTAAGTCATCCCATTAAAATTTAATTTAATATCCTCTTAAGACATCATGACAAGTTACATCTCCTTAAGACATCCCCTTAAGAATAGCTTCATATCCCCTTAAGCATCATGACAAGTTATAGTTCAGGCTTAGAATTGTCACCCTAACTCAGGCATTAGGGCTACACGACAATTCCATCCTAACCATGGAAACCTCTCCTAGCTGTGGGTAGGCTATGAATGAAGAGGAATCTCCGGATTCCAGGCCGGTTCCTATAAAATATGGTATATCACTTCCTGATTGAAAATTGAACTGGGAAAAGAGAAAAGAGGTTTGTAACTAAACTTGCATAATAGAAAGGTGATACACCAAGGATATTCAGACTCTTTTATGAAGATTCAAACTGACTTATACTTATCATATTTTGCTGGATCTTTAGCTTGTCATTCACTGATCAATACATAGGCTAATTGAAAGGGAATAACTAGGGTTTTCACCACAAGCAATACTTCTCCTATTAACAATATGCACTTTCCACAAAAGGCTTATATTTCTGCAATATAGAATAGGAATTGCTATAATTCACTAGTATATATTTGCAAAAGCATTACTC
>MU225203.1:37757-50202 GCA_018584345.1 Thuja plicata
GTTTCATGTTTCAAAACACGTCCCTTTAACACTACCTTATAGTGAGTGCTGATTTATGTTTTCTTGTTACATTTATTATTCCAGATTGATATGCAGATATAAGTAGATAGCTGATGTATGTAATTTTCTTCCCTTGCATTGCTTAGATCCATCAAGATCTAACTATTGTTCTTTTTTCCTCTTTCATGTAGATATTTTCCCTAAGGACCTAAATGCTGATGGAGACTTGGGAGTGACCTAGATGCAAATGAAGACCTGACAAAACTACCAGCAGACACAAGATATAAACACAAGGCAATGCATGGGACCCTTATTCCATACCTCAGTTTTTTACTTTCACTTGCAATGTACAATGTTTATTGAAACATGAAATATGAATCAAAGGACATTTGTACTACATTCTTATGAATGCACAACGTAATGATCAATGATGAATTTGTATGTGTAATAATTTGATCAATACTTAGAGTACATAAAATGAAAATTTGATAATAAATGTAGTAAGTGAATGCAAATCATCAAAACCTGTAAGATAGTGTTAACTGGGTAACATGTACAGGCAAATTTCTCTTCTAGTGCCTATTTATTTGTATGATTAGATTTTGGATAACAGTTACATCTCCTTAAGACATCCCCTTAAGACTAGCTTTATAGCCCCTTCAAACATCCCCTTAATTCATCCCCTTAAGACATCGTGACAAGTTACATCTCCTTAAGACATCCCCTTAAGACATCGTTCCTTAAGACATCCCCTTAAGACTAACTTCATATCCCCTTAAGACACCGTGACAAGTTACATCCCCTTAAGACATCGTGACTACTTATATATTGATTATATACTTATATGTCAAGTTACCTATATATGTCACTTATATTGATTTTAAATATGTCATTACTTCTATGTCATGTGTTACTTATATTGCTTATATTGCTTACATGTGTTACTGATATTGCTTACATTTATTACTTATATTTCTTACATGTATTACTTATATTGCTTTTAAATATGTCATTACTTATATGTCATGTGTTACTTATATTGGTTACATGTATTACTTATATTCCTTTTAAATATGTCATTACTTATATGTCATGTGTTAGTTATATTGCTTACATGTGTCACTTATATCGTGTCTAAATATATCATTACTTATACGTCATGTGTTACTTATATTTCTTACATGTGTTACTTGTATTGCTTTTAAATAGGTCATTACTTATATGTCATGTGTTACTTATATTGCTTACATGTGTTACTTATAGTGCTTTTAAATATGTCATTACTTATATGTATGGTGTTGCTTATATTGCTTGCATGTGTTACCTATATTTTCTTTTAAATATATCATTACTTATATGCCATGTGTTACTTATATTGCTTACATGTGTTACTAATATTGCTTATATTTCTTACATGTATTACTTATATTGCTTACATGTATTACTTATATTGCTTACATGTGTCACTTATATGCGTATTCATGTCATTACTCATGTGATCCTAACTCATATAGTTGAATGTGACATGTAATATGCAATATCCATTTAACATGTAATATGTAATAAATGTAATATCCATCTAACATGTATCATGTACAAATGTATAAAAATATCCACAACATGTATAGAAATGTATCAGAGAAATGTTTATGCAACATGTATAAAAATATCCACAACATGTATAAAAATGTATCAGATAAATGTCCGTGCAACATGTATAAAAATGTCCACAACATGTATAACAATGTATCATAGAAATGTCCAGAACATAAATATAGAAATGTATCAGAGAAATGTCTACAACATGTATAACAATGTATCATCTAGAAATGTCTGCAAGTATCTAACAAGTAATATCCTTAGCTCGTCGAGCCATGAGCTAATCCATCCTCTGATCCACCACCTCCTTGGGGGCTTACATTACATAAAAAAATGCCATGTTAAAAAATTACTAGTCATACTCACATCATGTACAAAATTAAAGTAAATTAAATATATAAAAATTTACTTGTGCATCCTGATGAATAGGATCACCAGGGGCCTCCAAATCTCCATATGCAGCCCCCGTCATAAAATCCTCCATAATATATAAAATTCAAAACAATACGTACACAATCAATTGATTTGAAAAATATATGTAGCAAGCTTTGTCTAGATATATATACAATTAAATTATTTTTAATCAAATTCTGGTTTCTTACCTTATTTCTCTCTTGGGATGCACGCTTGATGTCAGATAACTTAGAAGAGTGTAATGACACTGCATGACGATCAATATTCTCATCCATAAGTAGAGTAGAAAAATATCCCATGTGATCTCATGGCTGTTGTGGAGGAGGTGTACGCAAGACTGGAGGAGTTGTAGGATGTATCAAAATATCCTCCTTCCCCAAACTACTAGGCTTTGCATCTCCAAATTTGTAGCTGCTACCAGTGAACGGTCTCCAAAGTACGTGTCTAATGAAGGCTGGAATCTCCTAGGGAGTGACTCCCTGTAATATCAATATAGCCTCATAAGAATCTACGAGATCACTCGATAAACAAGAGGTCATCACACACAGACTACCCTTAGGTACTTGTGTAATGTCATTACATAGGGGTAACTCAAAATAGATTTGTGCATCATAGAAGGGATCATAAGGAGGAACTATAGGGCCAGTACGAAAATGCAAAATATATCTACCCATGTGATCAGACGAGTTCTCGTCAACTTGACTTTCAATGGTGGCAATGTTCGAATACATCCCAAGTCATGTGTCCTCCACTGCAACATCTCTGGCACTAGTGGTTATTTTCAAACCTTTTGGAAGAACCAAAAGGTTTGTACCTACGAATGCCCTCTTACTAGGGGGCATTGGTGAATCATCAATAGGGTATCTAAATCTATCTGCAAACCCCCCCTTGCCTTGCCCAGCATGTCATGGAAAATTAGTGTAATCAACATCCCAACCCAAATTAAATTTTGTAATACGGGAACATGGATTTCACATTCCCTAATGAAACCTCTGTATCAACCTATGTCCACTTAAATTTTGCATTTACACTACGAGATAGAGAGGCATAAAATACATCAATAGAAGGGTCATCATATGGATTGTATGATTGACAAAGGTCAATAACATGTGATGTGCCACCAACAATCTAGGGTATATAAATGGCACAACAAGATCATCTTTGCACTTAGTGACCCGATATGCCCTAAATGTTTTCTTTTCATTGTAATACAGGAACATGGATTTCACATTCCCTAATGAAACCTCTGTATCAACCTATCTCCACTTAAATTTTGCATTTACACTACAAGATAGAGAGGCATAAAATACATCAATAGAAGGGTCATCATATGGATTGTATGATTGACAAAGGTCAATAATATGCATCAAATCATCTCTAATGGATGATATATTATCCCTATTGTGAAGGAAAACAATATTTTGCAATGTCCTCTCTAGCTGTGCTAGAGCAGCATGCAATCTTTGAGTAGTCTGTTGGTACACATTCTCCCTTCCCTAGGGAGTATGGTGAGATGAACCATGAGAGGCCTGAGCCTCACAATCTAGGTGGACACTATGTGAAGATCCATGAGGATTTGGACCTAGAGATGTTGTGTGAAGTATGGACAATATATATGGAAAGATATAATGGAGATCTACACATACATACACAATAAAAATATCTAATTAAAAAACAAGTTCATACATGTACATGTACATACATGTAAACAAAATGAATCATTGTAAGTCAGATGAATGTATTACACACCAACATATCATATCACATAATTTTCATTTCAATTAAACATTAAACACCAACATATCATATTAAATAATTTGCATTTCAATTAAACATTAAACATTGAACATTAAATACCAACTTATCATATCACATAAATTGCATTTCAATTAAACATTTTCATCATAATTAAGTTCAACAAAAAAAGAATATAATTTCAAATTACATTCACATGCAGGTAATTTAAATATTATAAACTTTCATGTAAATTTATGCTTAATCTTAATATTTGCATGTGTTGGCTTAATTAGAATAAAGGGGTCACCCTACCTAGTAATGTCTATATATAAGGGGGAAAATGGAACTTCCAAACTATCATATGTCTTGAGATTAAATACCTATTTTAATTTTAGGAGTTCACTCGTTTATAATGGCATAATAGTTTATTGGTTTTACCTTTATTTCCAAGATATATCCTAACAAAGAATATCAACTTGTACAAGTACATAAGTAAAGAGTGATCACATGGAGAGAATCTACTTGAACTCCTTAGCACATTAGTTTATAGGTGTCTATAGGAATTTTTATTTAGTTTTCATGATTTGAATGAGGGTCCTATAAATGTGAGAGAATATAAGAACAAACCTAGGGTCTAGAACTTGTTAGCCCAATAAATATAAACAACTAGGTGATGTTGCATGAGTTCCTCAATCTTAGAACTATTTGAGTTATCCAAGTCAATGTGGATCCTACACGACAATAATGTGGCCTAGATAGTAGATTTGTGTGACAAAAAAATTAAACTTGATGAAGTTTTCCGACAAATTTTATTGGCACAAAGTGTCAACAATGTGTGAAAAATGTCATAAATCCATTATAGGGGATACATGTTCTTTAATGTGATTTTGTTTATATTTAATAATTATTTTAGGGTTAATAGTTTTTTATTTTGGTTTACAAAATTAAGTATTATAACAATTGATGTACTTAAAAATAATTATTAAACAAAAAATGAACTAACTATACATATTATACAAAAAAAACATTAAAAACAAAAAAAAATTAGGGGGGTTGACCTGGTTTCAGTCGAGCCTCCCTATAAGCCCCTCTGGTGCTCTACCAATTTTGGAATGTGAAAATGAGGGCCTTTCAAAGCCCCAAAATCTAGATATAGTTGAGGTGTTTTGGTTGAATAGGATTCGATCGATTATGATTCAGTTGAATCCTAATCAGCCAAAACCCCCTTCCACCTGTGTGCCACGTAGGCGCTAGGTGGTTCCTTGTGGCTTCGTCCAAAATGCAATTGGCCAAAACCCTATCGATCGAAACATACTTGACCGAACTTTCAAAGTTAGCCTAAAGTATGACATACCTTAGTGCTTTTACCCAGGTGTATCTATATGTCTATGCTTGTTGGCATATGTAATTTGCATGTCTCCTAGAGTTTGGTTCCTATGTTTGCATGGTGTGCATGTTAGTTTTTGAAGTCATCAAGGAATTACAGAGCACTTAGGTTTGACCAATTATAATTGGCTATGGTTTTGGAGGTGGTATTTACCTCTTTCTTTGGGATAATACAATGGTATTCTCTCCCCAACTCTTATATAAATTGACACCTTTGGGTAGTAGAGTTGAATCATTGTTTGTAGGTGATAAAGTGTTGTCAAATTGAAGACACAAAAGTAGTGGTGGAAGTGAATATATTGTAATATTGTACATTTGAAGACAATATATTCTTGGCATCTCTTCTTAGTGGAGTTTTTTCATGCAAGGGTTTCTACACAAATCTTTTTTTGTAATATGTTCTTGTGTTGTTGATTTCTGTCATTATTTCCGTTGATATATTATGGTGATATTATGTTTATTTCATTTATGTTTCATGTTCATCAAATATATCTCTTTCAAGTTTTTTAAAGTGGAAGATTTGCATGACAAAGAAGATGAATATCTCTATCATTTTTTGTATTAAGGAAACTTAATATTGAGATTTGCATACAATCTCATATTTTCATATTGTAAAGGTCTAATTCTTGAATCTTGTTGATTTTACTCTAGAATAGAGATTGGAATTTTCCTAATGATTTCCCAACAAATATTTTTTTCGATAGGGTCACTTCAACCTTCTATCTTCACCCTCTTGAGGGGGATTTGTTTCCTATGCGTTTTCGCATTTTCTTGTTTTTTGGAGTTTAGTTTTGTAAATGGGTATGTAATATGGATACATATTTGTTGGGACCCATTCATCCATCTTCGCACACCTACATAATTTTCACTTATGGGTGGGTATTCATTATTTTATTTTTTTACTTTTAGTGTATCATATATACTTAGGATATGATAAAATTCCTTGGGTAGGTTATACTTACCTTATGTGACTTGTACTTTCCTATTTTGGTGGAGATGTTGTTCATACATATGATTATATCTCCTTTATCCCATACAAATTCTACCATCACATCTCTTATTATCATATTGTATTGTATTCTTTGATTACAATATGATTTATTCCATCCACTTGATTTTTTTTTCTTTATTTTTCCACTAGTCATTCTAAATCATGTTTTTTTATTGTCATAGCCAAATATTACACCTAGATGGCTCTAAGACCCCATAAAACTCTTACTATATGGTTTAATTGATTTTGTATAATGCTTTGGGAAATTTTAAACTTGTTCTTCTATTTTTGGCTTTGAGTACTTAATATAAGTAAATCATGGGTCTTAATGCATTCTAGGATTTTTTTCTCTTTTTTAATTTGTGGGAGTATCATATCAATTACTATTATTTAAAGGAATTATAGATAACTATTTTGAGTCTGGGATGTCCTTTTCTCTTTGAATCATGTTCTTACTTAATTATAACAATATTTTTTGTACAAAAAAACAATAGTTGTTTGTGTAAGATTTGATGAAAAACAAATCTACTAAGCCCAAGAAACCTGCATGCAAAAATATGTCAAAAGGAAGAAATCTATAGGAAACAAACAAGGGTTTTGCTCTGACAATGTGCAAGTTTATTATCAGCCAAAAGAATGAATAAAAATATACATAGGATCAATCCTTATAAAAGGAGATCGTAAAACCTAATAGGAAGCCATAATAGATAAATAGGCATTTAGTAATTAGATTAAATCATTAAATGACTAATGCAAGTGCATAAAGTGAAATCTTAAGAGGTAGTGACGTTAATTTAATCAAGGTAATTAAATTAATTCTTTACTATAACACCCCCTTAACATTAGCAACAATACAACTGAAAACAATGCAAGAAAGAAGTAAAGGAACTACAAAGATGAAAGCAAATTTGGGTCCCAAAAACATGGCCTGATGAGGTACCCAATCACAACCAAAATCTCTATGAAACAGAGAAATAGGGAAAACTACAAGGGAAAACCCTCCTCCAAAAAGAGATTGAAAGATGCAAAAAGCGAAAAAAAAAAGAAGGAAGGTAGGCCTCACTAAGAGCCCCCAAGGACAACTTCCTTCACCCCAAGCATAGAACGTGGCTGAAAATATTGTGAGGATAAAAATGGCTTAGTGAAGATGTCAGCAACCTGCTCAAAAGTGGGAACATACTCCAAGATGATAGAACCATCCTAAATTAGCTGCCCGATGAAATGCATATGGATCTCAATGTGCTTGGTCCGCTGATGCTCATCTGGGTTGCGGTAAATATGAATGACACTCTGATTGTCACACCAAAGAAGAGTGGGACTCTCAAGAGGAAACCCAAACTTTGTCATCAATTATCGAAGCCATAAAACCTCCTGAATAGCTAGTACAGTTGCTTGATACTCTGCCTCTGTAGATGATAATGCAACAATCGTCTGCTTCTTGCAAGACCATGTGATAGGACCAAAACCAAGATAGAAAACAAATCCAGAAGTAGACTTTCGACCATCTGTATCACCACCCCAATTGGCGTATGTGAAACCAAAAATGTGAGGAGCTTCTGATGTATAGTGAATGACATATGAAGTAGTGCCCCAAATGTACCTCAAAATATGTTTGGCAGCTTGCCAATGGCTCTCATGAGGATCATGGGAGAATCGAGAGACAATTCCAACCACAAAGGAAATGTCAGGATGAGTGTGTGCCAAGTACAAAAAACTACCCACAAGCTATCTGTATAAGGTCGATTCCACTGAAGGAGTAGAGAAAGTGGTAGAAAAAAGAACACCTAACTAAAAATTTGTGGGAGCAGGCTTGCAATCAAGCATGTTGAATCTCTAAATCATGTCAAGAGCATACTTCTTCTAGTGTATGGAAATCCCATCCGAAGACTGAATAACCTATAGGCCCAAAAATTAGTGCAGAAGTCCAAGATCTGTCATCTCAAATTGCTCCATCACTGCTCTTTGGACACTCTGAATCATAGAAGATGAGCTACCTGTGATGATGAGATCATCAACATACAACACAAGTATCACAAGATCATCCTTGTGATGTTGAACGTACATTATAGGATCAAAATAACAGCGGGTGAAGTGTGAGGCTAGCAAGAAAGAGTCCATCTTCTCATACCAGGCTCGAGGGCCTTGTTTAAGACCATATAATTGACCTCCAAACTCTACACACAAAAGAAGAGTCCTACATAAAACCCTAAGGTTGCTCCATATAGATCTCCTCATGTAGATCCCCATGCAAGAACACACTCTTCACATCCATCTGATACACTGTTTAACCCTGTGAAGCTGCAAGAGAAAGTACCAGGCGAATAGAATTCATCTTGGCGACAGGAGAAAAGGTCTCAGAGTAATCAATACCCTCCACCTATGAAAATCCCTTTGCAACAAGACGTGCCTTATACCGATCAATAGAACCATTTGCAACATACTTGGTATGGTACACCCACTTGCACCGAACCAACTTTCTTCCTTTTGGAAGAGTACAAAGATCCCAAGTGTGATTCTTCATCAAAGAAGACTACTCCTCATTTATAGCCCTATCTCTCTCTAGATGTGACACAAGGCAGGGTTGATAATAGGGCCAAAGGCTCTCCCAACTACCAAACCAGTTTGCAGACACAATGCGAAAACAACAACAACACAGTGAGAGAAGAAACAACAGGGATCCTTTTTCATTAATTGATCAAACTCATTACATGTCAGGTTGTAAGACCTTCCCGGTCTTGACCATATACATTCAGTGAATTACAATATGATCTTCATACATGTGAGGTCACACACTTGCCTTACAATATCTCAGCAGATGATCTTCTATTACAATCTGATATCAAATCCTATTCTAAAACTGATTCTAAAACTAAGAAAATAGAAATAATTATATACAAGAGTCCACCCAAGAGGTCGGTGCTCAAATCCATAAGAGAGACCCAGATTTAGGTCCACATAGATCCCAAAGAGAGACCTCATATTAATTAAACCACAGAAATTAGGTGCAGAAGTCGGCCACCAAATCCAACTCCAAAATAAATATCTCAGGAAAAGGTTGACCGAGCAACAGAGTGACTCGAGCAAAGAACACCCCGAGCAATAGAAAACAAACTCGAGTGTCAGAACAAATGAACTCTGAAACAAGCATGATCAAGCAATAGAAAAATGAACAAGTGTACCCGGGCGTCAGAACCTAAGTAATAGAGACCAACCCAAATCAAGCGTAACTGAGCGACAGAACCCGAGAAGCAGAGTACTTTTCTAAGTAGCCTCCAAACAAGCTAATGAACAAAAGAAAACATATTTTTGGTTGAGCAAGATTGCCAAGGACCTAAGATGCTCCTGCATTAGACACATGGGGTTACAAGAAATGATTCCCTGAATTATGTATCAGGTCCAACCTGAAATGAATCCAACTTCGATTGATAAATCCAAGATGAGTCCTCAATTGGTCTATTTTTTAACTTTAATAGATACTCCATGTATTCCTTTCCTCTTGTACTTTTGCCAATTCTTTGTTTCAAAATATTCTCAACTTCCTCTATCTTCTTCTTAAGATAATCACTTGGTATTGTTACTTCTTCATCAGGTTCATGATACTCATATAAGTCTGAAATGTTGAATATAGGTGATATATCCATGTCATCAGGTAATTCAACTTCATAAGCATTTCCACTGTCAAATCTTCTTAGTATTTTGCAAGGACCAAATTTCTTCATCTTCAATTTACCATATGTTCCCATAGGAAATCTACCTTTCTTCAAATGAACCATTACTGCATCACCAACTTTAAATGTTTTGTGTCTTCTTGATCTATCTGCACTATCCTTGTACTTCTGATTACTTTTCTCCAGCTGCTATTTTACATCCTCATGCTATGTCCTCATGAACTTAGAAAATTCTTCTGCTTCAGCACTTCTTTTCTCTTCTCCAACAATATCTCTCAAGTCTGATATACCTCTCGATTGTGTACCATGATTAATCTCAAAAGGTGTCTTTCTAGTACTTCTATTTACTGAACTATTGTATGCAAACTCTGCTTGTGCTAACATCAAATCCCAATTACTTGGTGTGTCTCCAACTAGGAATCTCAACAAGTTACCCAAACTTTGGTTTACAAACTATGTTTGTCCATCAGTCTGTGGATGAAATGTAGAACTAAATTTCAACTCAGTATCCAACTTCTTCCAAAGTGTTCTCCAAAAATAGCTAAAAAACTTACTATCTCGGTCAGAGATGATACTCTTGGAAATAATGGGAAGTGTGTACTGAGAAGGGAGGGGTGAATCAGTACCTCTAAAACTTTTATCTCTTTTAACCTTAATCCTTTATGTAATCAATTGTACTACCAACCATTTGTCCTATCCTATCTCTGTGTAAGTTATATCAATTCATAAACTTAATAAACATGTAAACATCCATAGAAGCATTCATGAAATGTAATGACACATAACACAAGATATGGTAATGCAGAAAACCCTTGTTAGAAGGTAGAAACTGTGGTGGGGATGGCACCCACAAAAAATTCACTATCTGCAGATTGCAAGGGGTCGGTTAAGGCTTACTATTTGATCACTTCTGATGATCTACCTTGTTAGGAGTATTATGTGGATACTGGTTAAGGTCTACTCAGTTAAGAGCTTTAGAGATACTATTTAGTGTGCACTCAATTAAGATATTTACAAAGGATTATTAAATCCACATTTCTTGAAAGGATTTCTTCTATTTGCTATACTTGTTAGAATGTACACAAAAATACTCATTGACTTGAGTGTATGCAATCTTCAATTGCTGATTATAGATCCATTAAAATCACATGTACAAAGTATCACCTAATGTGATTGATTAATACCTTTGTTGCTCGGTAGCCTTGATTCTTGGTTCTTGATAACCAAATTTATCTTTTGTTGTTCTGCTTCTTGAAACTCTTAGTCTGATCCATAGATGTGCTTCTTGGCTACTATCATCCTCACATCACTTTGAAATGAATGATTACACATGTATTTATATAATAGATTGACCTATTTTAGTTTCATGTATTACAAAGATAACTCTATGATCGAAGGTTTACAACTTGACCTTGATCTGCTAGTTTGCATGTTTTAAATCAGTTAGACTGATTAAAACAATTACAATTATCTTTCTTTTCCCTCAAGAAATGGTTTTAAATCAAATCAAAACTCTAAATATAAAACATAAGTGTTTTATCTTATGTGGAAGTCAAATCCACTTTCTTGTGATATAACTGACTTTCAGTGTCTAATGCTCGGGTTGTTCTGAAAGTCTTTCGGTGTTCATTCTGTGAACTTTCTATTGGATTCCCTTGCTCTGTCGGGTTCCTCTCTTGTCTTCTCTTTCGGTTTATAGTGTAGTTTTCTCACTGGGTTCTTCTTCAACATTTTCAGTTTGCACTGTAAAATTGTGTCATCGAGTTTCTCCATAATTAGCACTTTCGGTTTGTACTGAAGCTTGTATTTCAGTGTAGGTGTAACTAATGGTTCATAACCTGTTTTCCCTTTTCATACTTGTAAGGTGGAAAAATGTTGTTATTTGTGTTGTGTGGATTCATTTAACATAAAATACCTTACATTTAAATATGTTATGGGGGTAAATAAGATTCTCTCCTTCTATCCTTAGATATGCAAATGAAAGATCCAAGTTGATTAACCCAAAAGGAAGGATCAATGCATAAATGAATCAATCATTTGGTAACAAGAATAAGGAAGGAAGGAAGATCTTAAGTTCCTGGTTTGATTTGTTAATTTGAATGTAGAATAGATTTAGATATATTTAAAACCTTAATTGAATTGAATAGGAGAAATGCACTAACCTTGAAATATTGCAGATCTGAAGAATGTTGTTTTCTGAAGCTTGTGTTGAGTTTTTGGAAAATTTGAGACCATATGTGGAATAGAAACGTAGAGACAGACAAAACCCAGAAATATTTTTCTGTTCTGAGATAGTTCATATTTGTACCCTCAAGTCAATGTCACCATTTGCCAGAATTTCCAATTGCACCCTAGGGTACAATCAACCTAAAAAGTCTCAGACTAAAATTCTATTTTCAGATCCTGGAAGCTTTCCAAAAAGGGTATCTAAATCTCCATCCCAGTCTACTGTTCTAAACCTATACCTACAAGAAAAAGGGATTTGTTTGTTGGGGGAGGGGTTTGCCTTGGTCAAACCCCAGTTTTGGAATTAACCTCAAATATATAATTGAAATTGCAAAAATAAACAAAGTAAATGAAACAATTCATCTTGCTCATGTAAAAGTCCTTGTGGAGGATTCGAATCCTTGAATCCACAAGTATGGATGCA
>MU225203.1:50277-71324 GCA_018584345.1 Thuja plicata
AGCTTGAATCCTTCAATGGCCACCAATGGATCTCCTTGATGAAAATGGATGCTTGAGAAGTGCTTGAGAATGGATGAATGCTTCAATGGCTACTTGGCTTGCTTCAAATCTTGCTTCTTCACCTTTGAAATTCACTCTTCAAGTCTTGAGCTCTTGCAATTATCAAGTTTTCGATTGTTCTTGCTTGTGGATAATGATGGTTAGAGAAAATGAGAGGAGAAAGCTTCCTTTTATATGAAATTAGGGCACAATCTTCTAGAGAGGCTGACATAGGAGAATTAAATTCTAATTGGACCCATGCCCCTAGAAGAGGACCTATGTTAAAAATAATTGAGGATTTGTTGTCTCGAAGTCCGAAACAACTGACCCAGAAGTGGGAATTAACTTTTTCCAAAGACCGACATCTGGAAACCCTGAGATTCTAAAATTTGAACCCTGGGCCTAGAAAAGATGAATTGTGACCTAGGTCAAGGTCGAGGTCGACCTTGACCCTGAGGTCAAAGTCCCTGTTTCTTAGTCTAGGGTGCCAGAAATAGGTTGGAAAAAGTGGAAATGGGGCAAAATGGGGAGATAAAGCTAGATCAAAGTCAGGAACCCATTCAAGGCGCTTGACATGACCCAAAACCACTTACCCAAAAGGCTAAACCAGTCTAACATGGAAGTGCTTCCATTTTCCGACTATACAATACTAATGGAAAAATTAATGTCTTCAATCTCCCCCTTTGACATTAGTATAAAAAACTAATATGTGAAAAATACTAAACTGTGTAGTATGTACACCATATGTTTACCTTGTCATTTATGACTCCCCCTATGTATATGTCGGTATAGTATATGTATATACATGTATACTTGCCTTTTTACTATACTCCCTTTTTACCTTATCTTCATATCATGCTCCCTTTACTACTATACATATCACCATTTTCCCCTTTTTTCTCTATGTGTATTGTGCATATCATTTTCCCCCTTTTTTGATAGTAAGCGCAAAGGTGTATACTTACAACTTATCAAAAATATGGGAATGATAAGTCTTCATATCCTCCATCATTTTCTCTCATTTCTCCTTTAGGTGCTCAAGACCCATGTACTCTAGTGTAATTCTGGCATGCATATCATAGATGTTGTCTACTACAGACATCTCAGGGGTGGAAATTAGTTGTCTTTCCGAAGTCATGTTTTGTTACAGAAGTGTAAGGTTTGGCAATAGTTCAGCATGTTGCTCAATAACCTCATCTCTAAATTGTGATTCTGCTTCCCAAATTTCTTGTCTCAACCTTTTGATTTCTATAGTCTTGTCATAATGCAGTTTGATTGCATTGTCATATGTCGTTAGACCTTGTGCACTTGCATTTTAGATTGGAATCTATCTTTGCTATCTTATCACTAATTTCCTTAGTGAATTTCTCTAAGGTGCACAACTTTTGAATTAAGGTTAATGCTTCTAAACTGATAGGGTCTAATTCGTTTTCTAAGTCAGAAAGCTTTACCTTATTTTTTGCCACTTCTTGGCTAATATTTTCAGTTAATTTGTACTGATATTTTTGCTTTGCTCGTTCTTCAATGACTTTTTCTGCATCCACATTTTGAGTTGAAATGGCTTTAGTTAGAATGACAAGTTGATCCAGAATGGGGGCATTGTGATCAACATCAATGTCAAGAACTATCTGGTGTAAGATATCTCTTGTATTTTCCAGCACTAGAGAGTCACTGTGCTTTTTCTAAGATTTACTTGTAAAGCTTTTCTTTGACAAATTTCTCCATATTCTTGGAGAGATTCATAATCCAAATAGTTGTATCACACTTCGGTATCTCAATGATTTCGTCAAGTTTTACTTCTAACTTTCTCTTCTTGGTTTTCTTCTTCTTCTTGTGAGATGCACTTGTATGCAGTACCATATCAAGTTTTTCTACTTGGTCTGATGTGCTGGATGAAGGCTTTGGTGGTGTTGTACCCTTTTCTTTCCGCTTGGGGTTTGACTTTCAGTTTTCTGTGGACGTCTCCTCATCAACATTCGGTGTATCCGCAACATCTTTGGTATCCTTAGGAGTATCTTCATTTTTCTTATCTCCTTCACCGTTGTATTTTTGCACTTCATCTATATCTTTCATTAGTGCATCTTTTTCAATGTGATCTCCATCTTTTTGCATGTGATCTACATTTATAACATCTTGTTCTCCACCAATGATTGTCTATTCATCGATTGTCTCTTTCTTTTCTTCTTCCCCTACATCCTCGGGTATGCGTGCATCCTTGTCTGGTGGCTTCTCCTTTTTTGAGATTATATTGATAGCTTCTATCAATAATGGGATTTGTACCGGTATGTCTACCTATGGAGAATATTTAGTAGTGTCCTTTTCATCAGTTTGGGCTTGGACAACAATGACATCTTCATCTTTTTGTATCTTATGTGCAGGATCTCCTTTGGTAATATCAATGATAGTATTATCTGGCCATGTTTCATATGCAGTGTTTATATCCTTATTGGCTTTTGTGTTCAATGATTCTTCATTAACATCCTCATCAGTAATAATACTATGTTCGGGGCTCTATTTAGCCTGATCATCTTTATTTTATTGCTTGTCGGTAAGAGCTATTTGTGGCTCAAGACTTGTATCCTTTTTAGGTATATCAAGTATCATTCTCCTTTCATCCTCACTCTTCCTATCTAGCTCAAGTAGATGTCCTTGAAGCCCTTGGTAGGATCTTAACTTTGGTGAGAACCTTTTGGAGTGTTTCTTCATCATTTCTTCAATCTCCTTCATTTTAGACTCAGGTGGCATGACAGAAACTACGGATCTTTCCCTTATTTGTTTCTCAGAATGTAATGCAAATGTCCATCTTGCCAAAAATATATTGATAAGTTCTTTTGGCATCTTATATGCCAATTGTATTGGAACATATTTGAATGCACACATCATTGTGATAATTGCCTCTTCTATCGTATTCTGGTCCTCGGTGTCCGAAGTTAGCCATTTTTTAATCTTACGATCATTTGATGTACCTGATTTGATAATAGCAGCACATACCTCATCAATTGTAGAAGGATTTTTGTTCTTGATAGCCTATACAGATTGTTCATCCTGCTCTGTGTCTTCTATGTCTTCCTTAGTTCTGAGGAACTTTTTTTTTGTTTTACCCTTTTTCCTTGTTTGAGGCTTTCTTTTATAGGTCCTTACTTGACCATTCTTGATCGGTGAAGGACTTGCATCCTTTGTTGTCTGACTCCTAGTCCTAGATGCAGCAGTAGTCCTTGGTTTCTTTTCTGGTGGTGGAGGTGGTGTATCAAAATCTATGGGTTCTGAGTCACTCTCCTTCTCAACTTCACTGACGAATGACTGTCCCTCGATTTCTTTTGTCTGTTATGTTTTCTCTTTATTCACCGACAACTTTTTCTTCAAATTCTTAACCATTTTATCTTTCTTCCTATCAATCTTTTTCACAACTAAGCCAGTTTTTATTCTTTCTTTGGATTCCTCATAAGTTCCAAACTTGGGCTGTAATTTATCCAATGAGTCATTTATCAATGCCTCAATAGCATTTGATGCTTGATCTATGTTAACCTCATAGTTAAGTGGTGTCATCCATGCTATTCTCGGTATAGCTGGCTTGATGTAGGTGTAGTCAGTGTCCACCATAAAATAGGTTTTAGTCTTGTACCTCTCTACCAGTTATTCTAGTATCCTTACTCTATCCTGCATTCTTTCTTTGAATCTAGCAATGTATTCATCCATGACTGATTCAAAATTGTCTCCTAGTGATTTGATGAACTCTCTAATCTGTGTGGTCACTGGTCGAGTAGTGTCCCATTTGAAATTGCCTATATGTGGGAAGGTTTCTTGAAAATAGAAGAATATGCATATGATGAGTGAACCAAGCATACATGAGTTAGACTTTGCAGTCCTTATTGTCTTCATGTTCTCATCTAATTGCCTTAGCAGTAGTTCTAACAGATCCAACTGCAGTCCCTTCTTGACAATTTTGTATGTTGTATCCACTACTCTGGATGCAATACTATTCATCTTGCTAGCCTGAAATAACTTGCATCCTAAGACACATGATCCAAATTTCATTTCAACATCATTGATGGTGGATACCTTTAATCCTTTTCCATCCCATAATTCTCATGTATTCTTTTCAATGTCAGCTTTAGGAGAGTGCTTTAGTGCCTTTACTTTATCGGTTATGGGATAACTGGTAATAGCATGTATATCATCCCTGGTTATTAGTTTTGGCTCATCCAGCCATATCTTTTAGTCATGTATTCTTCTTAGTACTAACCGAATCCATTCGGTCTTGAATTCCTTCAAAAATAGTAGGGCATGTGTGAGCCCTTTTACTTCAATATTCTTATGATCTTCTTTTATTGTTCCATCATCATTGCAAAGATTTTTGAGATCTTTCTCAACTTCCAAGTCTCCTATTTCTGCAATCTTTTCGTGTATATATGCTCGCACGTCTTCAACAAGCAAAACCCTAGCTAGTATACTGGAGAATGCACCAGTGTTGTCAGGTTGTGAAGCAACCTCAGGATAGATCTTGTAATTAGGTTCTTCACAAGTGGAATTCTTGATTAGATTGACCTTATTCTTCTTTTCATTCTTGAGCTTGGAGGTTCTTGAAGTAGTTGCCATCATTCCAGATATTAGGGCTTTTTTTGTAAATGAAAACATAGTTCTTGGTGATTGTTGTTACTTACTTCAACCTTCTGTGACTGTTGGCAATCTTTCTGAGTGTTGTGAACAAGGTTAGAGTCGCTCTGCAATCTATTTGCTTCGTGCTCTGGTTTTTCTCTACTTCTTTTCTCAAGTCTCTTTGTGAATAATGAGTTTTTTCATCGACTATTTATAGACTTTTCCCCTAATTCATGTCATAATTTCTCACCCACTTCTCAGTGTTTGAAGACGTAGTCGTCAGGTAGCACACACACTTTATTCTCAGTGAGAATGTGATGCTTATGACAGGTGTCAACTCATTTTACTATTTACCAACGGATCTCGGTATATGGCGAAGACAACATGTCAACTTTCATGATTACCGATGGTTCTTGGTTTACACTAGCGACTTTTCCCTTTTATGTGTTTAACCGACGATGCTCGGTAAGTATAGACAACTTAGCTTTGTATGTATACCGATGATTTTTGGTAAGCATTAATAGATGATATTGAATTCATAAAATTGTAATAAGTAATACCATAGTGCATCTTTAATCATGTTGATTTGGCAATTTAACTATGTATAATTGAACTAATGTAAAGTATAACTTGGTATAATGCAGTTCCATACTTACTTGTTCTGCTTAGATGGGGCTGGTGATGTCACCAGATCCATTGGATAAGGTGTCACCATTTGCATTTCTCGGTCCAGCTTCATCAATGTTTGTAGCTTTTCTCTACATTTTGTTTCTCATCTTCCTGATGTCTTCAATTGTGTTTTTATTGGCAAAGGTTCTTGTCTCTATCACTCAGTCTCTTTTGTCCTTTCTTAGATGACCAACTTTATGACAGTGTAGACATGTGATTCTGGGGTTAGTACAACTCCTAGACTTTCTCATCCATTATCTCATACAGTTTGCAGCTATGTGACCAAATCTTCCACATGTTGTGTAGTTTTCCCATGTGTTATAATCCCAAACATATGAGTTACCGACTCTTTTTAGTTGGTAGGTAGTTTCATTTTATTTAGGCTTCCATGCTTGCTTTTTCTTCTTCCTGCATTCAAGAGATGTGTGCCCATGCATTTTGCAAGCAAGAAAATATTTGTCCATGTAGGTTTCCTTCTTTGGTTATTTCACCTCAGATTTACATTCATATGCTTTAATATGTCCTTTCTTGTTACATTTATAACAAATTCCTCAGAATGAAAGTGTGGATTTAGGAATACCTTTTATTTTTCTCCTGCAAACATTTGATGTGTGGCCTGGTTATCCACAGTGATTGCATGACTGCTTTCTTGGTCTTGGATTTGCATAGACATTCTTTGGATCAACTTGGTTTGGTGATTCTTCATTTTCGGTATACCCTAGTCTAGTATTGTTGTTAACTCTTCTTTGTCCATCCAGAAAATCATCCATCCTTTTGTTTCTTTCTTCAACTCTCTTGATTATGTCATTCTGATGTTGCTAAATTCTCACTTCATGCTTCAGTTTTTCATTTTCTTCTCTTAATTCACCGATAGATTCTATTATTTCAATGAGTTCTATGTTCATTATGTTTTCCTCTTGACTCATAAGAATAATCTGATTGGTGATTGTAGGATTTGAGAGATACAAATCCATAGAACACCAAAAACACCTGCATGCAAATAACTTGTTACAGGAGAGAAGCAGAAAGATGGAAAAAGAAGAACTCAGAAGTTACTAAAAAAATGAGAGATAAATTATAATCTGAGTTAATGAAAAAAGAATTACAAGGTTCAACCTATAAAGGTGAAAAAAACCCTAAATCTTAAAAAAGATAGGTTGCACATTAATAATTAATAAAATAATTAATTATTAATGCACCTAAGAGAAAACTTAAGCACTAAAGAGTAATAACTTAACTAATTAAATCAATATGATTTAATTAATAAGCAAACTAAAGATTTCTCTAACACCCCCCTCAAGCTAAGCGTGGGGGGTAAGCTAACCTAGCACAGCTATGAAAGCAGGAAATGGGTCCTGGCAACAAGGCCTAATCAGGTACCCAATACAAAGAAATCTCTATAAACCAGAGACAAAGAAGAAAACCCAGTGGGAAAAACCCCTCTCCAAAAAGAGATGAAGAATGCATAATAGAAATGACTCAAGAGACTCTCTCAAGACCATAAGTACAACCAACCCCCCCATGAGAGAGGGATGAGACACCAAAGTCCTCCCAGAATGAAGAAACTCCTGTCACAAAGGTAGATGCCTGATGTAGAATCCAAAAGGAGATCCTGAAGCGGCAAATGATATTCCTCCCCTTGGGAAGAAATGAATCCAAAGGATGATGTTGAAGAAACCCTATGAAGAGTGATGAACCAATCTATCTCAAGATGTGTGCCATGATTGGATGCTGAAGAATCTCTCTGTCTGAGCTGAAACAAATGAAGCCAAATCCAAACTAATGTGGAGAATCCTGAAATGCAATCGCAGAATGCACGGATAATGGTGGGAAAACAGTGATGACCTGACAGTCAAGGTAGAGGGGATGAATGTCCTCAAAATAATCCTGCAGATCTACAATATAAGACTCAACAAACAAGAAAGATATGTCTGCAACATAAGAGTCCAAAGTATCTATATCTGGAAGATTTATGATTCATTGCTGCACAGAATCAGGAGAAACAAGAGATGTTGATGAAGTCTCAGTCTGAAGAGTGCGAACTGTGAGACAAGCCTTTGATCCATCGGAACATGTAAGGGTGTCTAAATACTCAAGATCCTCTAAAGTATCATGATCAAAGGGTGTATTCTCTCTCCAAGCAATAGGTAAGAGACAATCTGAAGCAGGATCCTCTGGGAAAGGAGAGAGATTGGGGTCTCCATAGATCTCCCAAAGCTGTGTCCAAAGTGGGTGAGGACAATCAATGTCCAATATAGCCAACACAGTGTCATGATCAACACTAGACAATATAAGTCCTACTATGTGATCTCTAAGGATATCCCATGCTAATTTTCCCTCTGAAGTGGCTAGTTCAGGTATGACATCATACAAATAAGGAAAAATATTAAGCCACCTATAATGTGTAAGTATAGCCTTTGCCCATGACTCATAATTACCCCTTTCCAGAATAACAACTAAAGGGTGAGTAGAAAAACCCATGATAACTCTTCAAATGAAACAAATTGAGTTCTAAAAACACAAGTTCTGACTTTGACTAGAAAAATAGACATCAAAACTACAAAACCAGAAAATAAAACCTGCATAATTAGATAGATCTCAGAAAGAGATTTTCGACGATATAAGGAAGTCGAAAATCCAATGCCATATGCTCAAGATATGGCCAAAATACCCAAACTGCTCCAAAAGGGTTTGAGGGTTAGTCCTGTCGGTTAGGCTAACCACTAGAGGTTAACCACTAATGGTTAATTGACGGTGGTGCCCATTAACACAGCAAGCGTTAATTTTTAACACTGCATGCATTATTTTTTAACACAAAAATCAATAAAAATTGATTCTATTTTTATTTTTCACCTCAAAATTTGAGTTACATGGCCTAGGAGAGAGAAAAATTTTCCCAGAGGCTACTGTGGCTAAAAATGGAAAAATTTATATCAAAATTAACTCTCCCAGGCCTTTTAAGCACAATGGCAGTGTCTGTTTTTGCTCAAAGTGCCCCAGAAAAAAGCATCTCTTCCAGAATGAAGAAGAATCCCTAGAGAGATGTGGTTTTCATCCTTGAATCACGGCTTCACAAACCCCAGACCAGGCAGTAGCAATGTGGCTCTGATACCATGTAGGATTTGAGAGATACAAATCCATAGAACGCAAAGAAAACCTGCATGCAAATAACCTGTTACATGAGAGAAGCAGAAAGAGGAAAAAAGAAGAACTCAAAAGTTACTCAAAAAGTGAGAGCTAAATTATAATCCGAGTTAATGAAAAAATAATTACAAGGTTCAACCTATAAAGGTGAAAAAAACCCTAAAGCCTAAAAAAACTAGGTTGCACATTAATAATTAATAAAAGATTTAATTATTAATGCACCTAAAAGAAAGCTTAAGCACTAAAGAGTAATAACTTACCTAATTAAATCAACATGATTTAATTAATAAGCAAACTAAAGATTACTCTAACAGTGATCTCATGATGATGTTCTGTATGTCTTTGTATTTCTAACTCTTTCTCTTGTAGCTTTTCAGTAATCTTCCTTCTGTCATCAATAGCCAGTGTTCTTTCTTGCTCAACTTGTCTAGCATTGTTCATGACATCAATCATTCTTACCATCTATGTCTCTTGACCAATTTGTAGAGATTTCACTTGTCTAGCTAGATGTTGATTGATTTCATTCAGACTTGTGATGTTTTCTTCAGATGTGTTTGATGCTTTGCTAGTTGTAGATCCTGAAGACTCAAATAGATCATGTATCTCTTCCTCATGATATTTTGTTTCATTACAGGGAGATGTCATAATCTTTCTTTCATATAGAAACTATCTCATCTTGATTCTAGTTTCTTTATATTGTTCATAGAAGATCTGTATCTCTAACTTCTGACTCTCAATACTCTTGTTAAGCTTGTACTTCTCCATTGTATGATCTTTTCTCTTAAGTCTTTAAACTTTTCAATTAAGAGATCTAGCTCTGCTACCAATTATTGGAAACAATGGGAAGTATGTACTGAGAGGGGAGGGGTGAATCAGGTGCTCTAAAACTTTTATCTCTTTTAACCTTAATCCTTTATGTAATCAATTATATTACCAACCATCTATCCTATCCTATCTTTGTGTAAGTTATATCAATTCATAAACTTAATAAACATGTAAACATCCATAGAAGCACTCATGACATGTAATGACACATAACACAAGATATGGTAATGCAGAAAACCCCTGTTAGAAGGTAAAAACTGCGGTGGGGATGGCACCCACAAAAACTTCACTATCTACAGATTGGAAGGCATCAGTTAAGGCTTATAATTTTGATCACTTATGATGATCTACCCTGTTAGGACTATTATGTGGAGACTAGTTAAGGTCTTCTTTGTTAAGAGCTTTAGCAACACTATTTAGTGTGCACTCAGTTAAGAGATTTATCAAGGATTGTTAAATCTACCTTTCTTGAAAGGATTTCTTCTATTTACTACACTTGTTAGAATGTAGACAAAAATACTCATTAAATTGAGTGTATGCAATCTTCAACTGTTGATTATAGATCCATTAAAATCACATGTACAAAGTATCACCTAATGTGATTGATTAATACCTATGTTTCTCGGTAGCCTTGATTCTTCATTCTTGATAACCAAATTTATCTTTTGTTGTTATGCGTCTTGAAACTCTCAGTTTGATCCATAGATGTGCTCCTTGGCTACTATCATCCTCACATCACTTCGAAATGAATGATTACACATGTATTTATACAATACATTGACCTATTTTAGTTTCACATATTACAAAGATAACTCTATGATTGAAGGTTTACAACTTGACCTTGATCTCCTAGTTTGCATGTTTTAAATCAGTTAGACTGATTAAAACAATTACAATTATCTATCTTGTCCCTTAATAAATAGTTTTAAATCAAATTAAAACTCTAAATATAAAACATAAGTGTTTTATCTAACGTGGAAGTCAGATCCACTTTTCTTGAGATATAATTGAATTTCGGTGTCTGATGCTTGGGTTGTTCTGAAATTCTTTTGGTGTTCCTTCTATGAACTTTCTGTTAGGTTCCCTTGCTCTGTCAGGTTCCTCTCTTGTCTTCTCTTTCGGTTTACAATGTAGTTTGCTCATCGGGTTCCTCTTCAGCATTTTTCAGTTTGCACTGTAAAAGTGTGTCATCAGGTTTCTCTAAACTTAGCACTTTCAGTTTGTACTGAAACCTGTCTTTCGGTGTAGGTGTAATCGATAGTTCATAATCTATTTTCCCTTTTCATACTAATGGAAAAATTGATGTCTTTAGATACTCCTCGATAATCCATGCAATCTGACAATCTCCTTAAATAAAATATCTTCTATATGTACTACATCTGTTGTTTTCCTACATGGTATAAAATGTGTCCTCTTAGAAAATCTATCCACAACAACAAATATGGAATCATTACCTCTTGCTTTCCTAAGTAAGCCAAGAACAAAATTCATGCTGATATCACTCCAAGGTTTCTCAGGAACAATAATTGGTGTATACAAACCAACATTTTGACTTACTCCTTTTTCTAATTGACAAACTCCACAAATTTTCACAAATCTCTGAACATCCTTATACAACTAAGGCCAAAAATACCTTTCATTAAGAAAACTCAATTTTTTATCAATACCAAAATGTCCAACCAATCCACTACTATGTTTCTCCTTAATCAAATTAGTTCTCATTGAACCTCTCCTATACACAAATGAATACCTTTGAACAACATATCTTCCCGAATGAAATAGTCTTCATACTTACTTGATTGATTTGAATTATGTGCTCTACACACTCTCCACTGCTCTAAAAAATCAAGATCACTTTCATACACACTCTTCATGTCATCAAAACCAAGAACTTCAATTCTCATTTTAGTCAGCAAAGATCATCTTATACTCAATGCATTAGCATCTCGGTTAGAAACTCCACTCTTATGCTTAATCACAAATGTGAAACTCTGTAAATATTCTACCCATTTCATATGTCTTTGATTAAACTTATTCTGACTACCCAAATACTGTAAAGCCTTATGATCAGTATACAACACAAATTCATTTGGCATCAAATAATATCTCCATTTCTTCATAGCTTGAACAATAGCATAGAACTCTTGATCATATACAAAATATTTCCTTTTAGCATCATTCAACTTTTCACTAAAGAAAGCAACAAGTTTACCTTCTTGAGCCAATACAGCTCCAATTGCACTTCCACTTGCATCACATTCAACTTGAAATACCATATTAGAATTAGGTAATTCTAACATAGGTAATTCAGCAACCTTCAACTTCAAAGCTTCAAAACTTTTATCAGCTCGATGTGTCCATTTGAATTCTCTTTTGTCTCCTCTCATTGTCTCAGTCATAGCATTACAAATAGAACTAAAATTTATCAAAACATTCCTGTAAAAATTTCCAATCCATGAAATGATCTTACCTTAATGGTATGCTCAGGTGTAGGCCAACTAAGTATAGATTCAACCTTCTCAGGATCCATTTTCAAAGCATCAATTGAAATTATAAAGCCCAAATACACAAGTTCTTCTTTCATGAAGGAACACTTCTTCAGATTTATTAGCAACTTTTCCTCTTTCAATATCTGCAACACATGTCTTATATGCATCAAATGCTCTTCTCTAGTCTTACTAAATATCAGAATATCATCCAAGTATACAATCACACATTTATTCAATAATTTCTTCAAAACTGCATTCATGAACCTCATAAATGTATTTGGTGTATTAGTTAAACCAAAAGGCATAACCAACCACTCATACAAACCTTCCTTTGTCTTTAAATCAATCTTCCATTCATCGCCCTCTCTGATTCTGATATGATGATACCCACTCTTCAAATCAATTTTGGTAAAATATCTTTCTCCACTCAAAAAATCCATTATGTCATCCATTCTCAGTATAGGAAACGTATACTTCACTGCGATCTTATTAATTTTTATGGAATCAATGCACATTCTCCATTCTCCATTCTTCTTAGGTGCCAATACAACAAGTACTGCACATGGACTCAAACTTTCTCGGATCAATTCTTTGTTCAACAATTCATGAACTTGTCGGTTAAGCTCTTCATTCTCGATCGGTGTTAACCTATGTGGTGCTTTGTTTGGTAAAATAGCTCTAGGAATTAGATCCATACAATGACTGATATCTCTCATTGGTGGAAAACCATCAGGTACATTGTCTAAAATTATCTCCTTATACTTAGTGAGTAACTTCTCAACTTTTGTAGGAATATCATCTTTTGTATTCTTACTCAGTTTTTTAGGAATCAAAGCATAACAAATATCATTCCTTTTCAAATCCTTAACAAATTGTCTACCTTCCATCAAACAAAAATTCACAGATGTACAAATCTCACCAATAGATTCTTCAACCAAAGGTAACAAAACTCGCTTCTTACCATCAACCCAAATAAAATATCTATTCAATCTTCCATCATGTGTAGCATGTCTATCATACTACCAAGGTCTACCCAAAAAAGTATGACAACAATCCATAGGCATGATATCACACAACACCTTATCATAATACTTTCCAATTTTTAGATTCACAAAACATTGTTCACTCACCATTAATGTATTCTCATCCTTGATCCATAAGATCTGATAGGGCTTCAGATGCTTCATCCTTTCCAAATGAAAATTTGTGATCATCTCCTCAGATGCCAGATTCTCCAAGCTTCCACTATCGACAATCACCTTCCAAACTTTTTCTACAACTCTACATCTAGTCTTGAATAAAATTTTCCTAACAGGATCTTGCTTATCTTTATCACTCCATAGTATCCTTCAGATCATGAGATTTCCTTCCTTCTCAGCTTCATTTGGTGACTCATCTTGCACCAAGGCATTTCTCCTACTGCCAAATTTATTGCTTGCATGTGTACACTCAAAGGATTTATGTCCTTATTCACCACAGTTGTAACAAGGTACTTGGAACCCTCTTCTGTTATGTCCACCTCAGGAGTAATTTCCTCTTTCTCGATATGAACTTCCACCTTTCCATTCAGTCTTTCCTTTGTCTTAAGATGTGTCTAAAATTGACTTATCTAGTTTAGATCTATTGTTCTCACCATGATATCTACCTCTTCCTATAGGCAATCTACCACCTCTACCTCTTTGTCTTTGTTCATATATTATGTTCAACTTCTCCCTAGCTTTTAGGGAAAATTGATATGCTTCCTCAATGCTTTCCATCTTGACCAAACTGATCTCATCTTGTATGGAACTCCTCAATCCATTTAGGTATCTTGATACTTTTTCCACCTCATCTTCAACATGTCCAAATCTGATGTCCAATCTGTAGAATTCCTTAGTGTAGTCTTTTACTGATCTATCTTTCTGCTTCAGACTTTGCATTCTCCTAATGAGGTTAATCTGATAATCACAAGGTAGAAACTTCCCTTTCAATTTTTTTACCATCTTATCCCATACCTTGATTTTGTCTTTACCTTTCTTCTTCTAATCCAATTGTAGATGTTCCCAACTAGGGATGCATGACCTTTCAGCTTTGTACTTGCAATCTTCACCTTCTTATCCTCTAATACATTCTCATATTCAAAATACTTTTCCATCTCAGTTATCCAGTCTATCAATTCATTAGAATCCAACTTTCCAATATACTCAGGAGGATTAAACTGAGGTGTGGACTTCAAACTTGTCAATGCTCACATGAATCTTTCTTCTTCCTGATCCATCACAGGTGTAGGTGCAACTTCACCTTGAACCTCTTCCAATTCATCATCACTAACATCCTCAAGATGTCTTCCTCTGTGCTAGGTTATCTCAATAGCTTCCAATCTAGAATCCATCTGTCTAAGCATATCAGCTAGACCTGGATCTATATTTCCTCTCTCACAAACCATCTTGAATCTCTTTGTAATTGTAGGTCAATTTGCAATCTGCTACCCCATAAAAATTTCACCAACTATAATTAGGGTTTACAAGAAGGAACTTAGATCTCACCAATGCTCTGATACCACCTAACGCAAGGCAGGGTTGATAATGGACCCAAAGGCTCTCCCAACTACCAAACTAGCTTGCAGACACAATGCGAAAACAACAACAACACAGTGAGAGAAGAAACAATAGGGATCCTTTTTCATTAATTAATCAAACTCATTACATCTCAGGTTGTAAGGCCTTCTTGGTTTCGGCTATATACATTCATTGAATTAAAATATGATCTTCATACATGTGAGGTCACAGACCTTCCTTACAATATCTCAATAGATGATCTTCTATTACAATCTGATATCAAATCCTATTCTAAAACTGATTCCAAAATTAAGAACATAGAAACAATTATATACAAGAGTCCACCTAAGAGGTCAATGCTCAAATCCATAAGAGAGACCTAGATTTAGGTCCACACATATCCCAAAGAGAGACCCCATATTAATTTAGCCATGAAAATTAAGTGCAGAAGTTGGCCACCAGATCCAACTCCAAAATAAACATCTTGGGCAAAGGTTGATCGAGCAACAGAGTGACTCGGGCAAAGAACACCCTGAGAAACACAAAACAAACCCAAGCATTAGAAGAAATGAACTTAGAAACAAGAAAGACTGAGCAACTAAAAAATGAACAAGCATGCTTGAGGGACAGAACCTGAGCAATAGAGACTAACCCAAAATAAGCATAACCGATTAATAGAGCCTGATTAACAGAGTACTTTTTCGAGCAGCCTCTAAACAAGTTAATGAACAAAAGAAAACATCTTTTTGGTTGAGAAGGATTGCCAAGGACCCAAGATGCTCCTGCATCAGGATGTCATGTCACCTCCGAAAACTTTTGAGGATCGTCTAAAATAGCATGACTCAAAAAAATAGTACTAAATCATTGAGCACGAGTATGAAGGGTATTTGAAGGATATCCTACCAAAGAACCATTGACACTGATAGTATCACAAGCCCACTTGGGCACTCAAAAAATATCTAGTGGAGGAGGGGAAGGTGGATCATCATCTAAATCATCCTCAGAGGATATAGAATCCTGAAGAGGAGAAGAGGAAGTACTAGGCAATGAGGGAGAAGCTGGTGATGGAGCCTCCATCTGAGGAGAGCGGTCATCAAACTAGACATATCTCCATAACAATAAATCTCCAAAATCAGGATCAAACAACCTATACGCCTTCATATCCTCACAGTAGCCAACAAATATGAGTGGTCAGCTCTTCCTCTCCATGGATTTTCTTTGAGCATCTAGAATAAATACCCAAGCCTCACTACCAAACACTTGAAATGTAGAAACATTAGGCTTGACATGGGACCAAGCCTCCTTAGGTGTCAAATTTCGTGATGCCTTACGAGGCATCTGATTTTGAATGTAGTTGGTACAATTCACTCCCTCTAACCAAAAAAAAGGTTGCATATCTTGAGACTGTATCATAAAATTGGCCATCTCCGGCAATGTTATGTCCTTTCTCTCAGCAACTTCATTCTACTGAGGAGTATGGGGAGCTATCTGCTGATGCAATATACCTTGCTCAGTGCAAAAATCATGAAAAGACTAATTCACATATTCCCCCCATTGCCAGTGTGTATCCGCCTGAAAGAAAGACCAGAGTGCTTCTCCACAAATATCTTAAAGACTCAAAATGAATCAAAGAAATCAAACTTGTACTTCAAGAAGTACACCCATGTGCATCTAGAGAAGTCATCAATAAAGGTGAGCGCATAATGAGCACCCAAAAAAGGAGTGGGAAATGACATGAGATCACTATGTATCAACTCCAATGGTTCCTTAGCACGTGAGGATCTACCTATCATAAAAGGATCTCTATGATGTTTGCAAAGTGCACAACCTCGACAAACAACATCAGTGCAAGAGATCTGAGGAAGCCCAATCACTAACTCCTATGTACTCATCTATTGGAGATATTTGTAGTTGACATGACCAAAATGCTCATGCCAAAGCTTGTTCAATGTGTCTGCATGAGCAACAAGAGAAACATATATTTAACCGGAGCTCTCAGAGCCATCAAACATGTATAAGTGAGACTCTAAATCAACACTCATAGTATCAAAAACCAAATCAAGACCATGGAGGTCTCAAAAAACTACATCATGTGGTGAGAACTCAATTGTCTTACCAAAACCATAATGTTAAATCTGATAGACAGATAGGAGGTTCGTAGAAATGGTAGGAACCAAAAGAACGTCTTGTAGAGAGCCACCATCCAATGAAACAGTACCAGAACCTGTAACTAAAATATGTGTTGAGTCACCAAATGCAATCTATGTAATAGCACTCTAAGAAAATGAGGTAACCAAACTAGGTGTGTGTGTGTGTGTGTCATATGGTGCGAAGCACCTAAATCAATGATCCATGTAGCAGTGGAAGATAATGCTCATGCAGAAAGAGCATGGTATTTCCCTATGGGAGTAAGTGAAGGTTGTGTAGAAGAAATACTATACTACTACAAGGATTCCTCTAGAGCCTCAAGACGTTTCCAACACTTGGAAACTAGATGCCCTTCCTTGCCACAAAAACTGCAAGGTTCACCTGTGAACTTCTTAGTCTTGGAGTAAGACTCACCAGACTTAAAAGATTTACCCTTAGGAGTGGATTTCTTATACTATGTTTTCTAAGGTGGCTTGGAGGAATGCTCATTGCCAACTAAAAATATTTTGGGCTTCTTCTTCTTCTTATGTGTCCCCGTAGAAGTCTGAGCAACCAAATCTTGTTTCTTAGTTCCAGATAAAGAATCCAACTATGTGAGCTTGGCCTTCTCTCTAGTCAACTAATCACATAACACCTTAAAAGTGGGCACCTGGAATCTCTAACCCAATGCATCCATGGTAGAGTGGAAGGTAAAGGAGAAAATCTGAAATTTTCCCTAAAGCTTTGATAGAATCAGGTATATACAGTCTGTGTCAGTCTTAGTCTTTCCACATCCCTATAATAAAAACCTCTGCTGCTTGAACTTCATCAATAATTCCTAAATAGATGTAAAATGATCTGGTACAAGAGAGGTAAGCTTTGCCTCAATCTGAAGTGCCCTGAACTCATTCACTATACCAAACAAACCGTTAAGTTGGGTCCACATAGCTAGAGGGGTATTGCACCCATCAAAGTGAAATTGTAGGCTATCTGATACATGTAAAGAAATCAACCCCATTGCCTCATCCATATTGTTCATGTGTTGCATGACCTCAAAAGGCCTTTATAAAACTAGTTGCACTGCGTCTAAACAAGACCACAACCCTTTTGACTGGAGAAGCCATGTCATCAAGGATTTCCATTTGTGATAGTTATGAGGGGTCAGAAGTTCTAGACAAAAAGAGGTCTCGGCCATATTTTTAGAAGGGGTCTCATTTTGATATAATTTCAAGTTTACTGAAGTAAATTACAAAAAATAAGAAATAGAACACCCCCCATAATTTAATAAACCGAACCCTAGAAGCTAGAAAACATCGCTTACAATGAGTGTGAGTATCATGTGTACCTTTGAATTTTTCTGATGAAAATAACCATAGATCTGGATAGCAATCACAGATAAAAAAGATTGCAGGTCAAAGTATTGTGCATACGGGGGTTTGAAGTTCTACTTTTTCAGATCTGCCAACACAGACGTCAGATTATGCATGGCAGTCAAAGGAATAAGGTGCAGGTCTGGTAAACGACAACTGCAAATTAGCCAAAAAATCCCAAATTTCTTTTGTCAAACCCTTGCTCCTCTTTTTTTCAAACATGAACAAGAAACAACTGATCCAGCTCTGATACCATGTAAGATTTAATGAAAAAAAATTTATTAAGCCCAAGAAACCTGCATGCAAAAACCTGTCACAAGGAAGAAATCTATAGGAAACAAATAAGGGTTTTGCTCTGACATTGTGAAAGTTTATTATCAGCCAAAAGAATGAATAAAAATATACAAAGGATCAATCCTTATAGAATGAGATCGTAAAACCTAATAGGAAGCCCTAATAGATAAATAGGCATTTAATAATTAGATTTAATTGTTAAATGACTAATGCAAGTGCATAAAGTGAAATCTTAAGAGGTAGTAAAGTTAATTAAGCAAGGTAATTAAATTAATTCTTTACTCTAACATTTTGAAATCTAAAATTTTCCTTAGTGAAACTATAGTTCCTAAAGAATTCATTTCCAAATATCTAATATTTCAATCCAAAAACCTATTCGAGGATTGTCCATGCTCCTTAAATGCATTTTCCTTTGAATTGATACTTTGACAAATTTTAAAATAATGATTACAAGATATTTTATGTTGGATAATTTTATTTGACTCTTAGAAATGTCCCACATCGACCAAAGCTAGTTGAATCTTGAAAACTCAAGAAAGATTATTTCCTATATGAAATACCAAATAAATGAAACTTTTAGTATTAATAAATATACACAATTTTACTTAACACTATATTTAGCATAATTTAAAGCTTAAAATGAATACTTTGACAATTATTCCTAGGTAATTCTTTCTAATATAAAAATATAACACAACAAAAGTAATTGCTTAGTCAAAACTTCATAGTGGTGGTGAAATAGTTTAATTCTTTATTGAGTCAGACTATTGATTAGTCTAAAGGCCTTTTTCAAGGTCCAAGTGACTATGTTGAATTAAGAACATGGAAAGCCTTGTAGAAAAGATAACATAGATGGATCTTACAAGATAATCTCTAGAAGTGGAGTATTGACTTTTTATCTATTCTAACCTAAGATTAAAAGTATTGCGAGAAGATTAGAAAAGGGTAGATTAATTACAAAAAATATAATAAACCTTAACAGTGGTTCATTTTGGATAGCTATACTTTCCTAGCTACTAGACTAGACTTAACAACCCATGATATTGTAATGTGGGAAAATAAGGTTCACTAGCTTACTGCATACAAAGTATGAAAGTAGGCCTATTTCCACTATAATTACTCTGAAGGAGAGTGGATCCACATGGCTCAACATCAAATTTAATAAAAAATGATTAGGCACATGCTGGCTCTAGTAGTCCTTTTGGATGAGTTGAAAATGATACTGAAAATATGTAAATCAAATATTAGATCTAAGGTTATACATGTGTAAAATAGAGGGATGTCAACATACACAGTAAGTTGCAGAATAGATATGCAGACAACAATCATAGATCTAGAAAGAATAGACAAAAAGGAATTTGTTGCAGTTTGCAACCTCTTGAGCTAGGATCAAGAACTATTTTAGCTTCCAAAAATAGAGAGAAATGATATATATCACTAGGAAATGATTGGATATTGACATGAATTACAAATGTACATAATATTACTTATGTAGACAACACGGGAGAGAATGAAGGGCACAAAAAGTGTCATGTCAAAAAATGAAATGCAAGGTTATGTAGGAGAGGGTAAACTAAACTGCCCAACAACTATATGACACAAATATGAATGCAACCTAGGAAATAATTATACCTAAGTTAACTTAAGATAGAGTAAATAATAATTTACTCTAACACCCCCTACCTCCCCAAGTACAACTTAGGGAGAATAATTGTGCAAAAATGATATAATAATGGGTCTCAACAAATAGGACATGTAATGTATTAAAAGAAAATATGGTGTGAGGGTGTTTTCACTAGGAGGAACAACCAAACTAGGAAGATCACACATATGTCCTCTCATAAATTGGAAGGGAGATGATCCACTGGGCTCAAGGAGGCTCAAGCACTAAGTAGATGTAATGATCCTTTGTTGTTATGGAAGATGACTATGGAAACAAAAATGGAAAATGCAAGATCTAATTGGGTAAGATAGAGAAAAAGAGGGTTTTTCACATGCACAAAATGACTAGGGACTAAGAACTCAATTCTAAGACTAGATTTGGGAAGTAGAAATAGCGACTGACCTGTAACCTAAATTTCAACCCAAAAAAGGAGGTCAAGGGTGACCAGGAGGGTCAAGGGCGACTAAGAGGTCAAGGGAAAGTCCACTTTCCTTTGACCCTACACTTTTAGATGAAATTGCCATCAAATTGTATCTCTTGATCTAAAATTTCTATAACTCCTTTTGCAGGGGTGTCACCTATTTCCTACACACAAAAAAAGAGGGAAAATGAATGTGGAAAAGGATTTGCCTAAGTCAAACCCCAATTTTGGATTCAACCATGAAATCAAATTGAAATGTACTTGAAAGAAAAGTGTGGTGATATATAGTAGAGGCAAGATCTGAGAAACAAGATGTCTTATGCCTTAATGATGCAAATGCTCTTAGAATGGGATCACAAGTGTTGATGCAATAACATGACTCCACAAAAACCTAAAAGGAAATCATAAAAGACAAGCTTATATGAAGGTTGTTGAAGCTTTCCATAATGAAGGATATGGTGGGACAAAATGTCTTAAGTGCTTGAATGCTTGGAATCTTTCTTGCTTAGTTTCTTGATCACATTTTTTTTTCTTCTTGCTTGCTTACTAGAAAAAAGGGAGGTAGTCTTGTTTATATACCTCTTCTAGCCATTTTGAGGCTCAAAACTTAAAGGAGACTGACATGGATTTGAAGATCTTGCTAAGATCAAATTAAATCATTATTGAGTTCAAATTTGGGGTCATTTACTTAAGAACCCTGGATCACAAAAAATGAGCTCAAATTTGGGTCGGGGTTTCAATTTGATATGAGGATGCTATAAATATGTGTGAAATCAAGGTGTTAAAAGAAAAAAAGTATGAGGGAGACCACACATGCTAAAATGGTACCTATGTCTTGTGTGGATAGTGGATTGAAACAAAAATTTCAATCCG
>MU225203.1:85187-101937 GCA_018584345.1 Thuja plicata
ACCGCACCACCGGGGAGCGGTGGGCAGGCAGCGGTGTTGAGTGCTCGGCCGGCGGAGTGCAGAGACCCAAAGCGGGGCGGCGAGCAGGGGCCGCGGTGGCGGCTGTCTGGGAGGCGGCGGTGGGGGCCGTAGAGAAGGGCGGGCACCGAGCAGAGGAGCTGGCGAGGCGGCGGGGTGGCCGCTGCCGGAGGGCCCGCAGCCGGTGATGGCGGTGCGGCGGCGGCGCCCCAAAAAAACAACTGGCTGCGCTTTTTTTAAAGCATTTTTCTAATATTTTTTGAATATTTTTCCGACTTCTGCCTCATTTCTCGTGCCCGTACGGCCTGTAGGAGGCCGAAAAAATTCTCCAGATGCCCCGGTGTCCAAAATGGACAAACCTTATATAGATTCTGGGGTTTTTGGGCCTTCTGGACGCAATGGTAGTGTCCGTTTGGGCCCAAAGTGACCAGAAACAAAGGTCCCCCCTAAATCCACACAAAGAGGCCAGAAAAAGCCTGGCGAACTGCAAATCTTCGAATGCTTCAGAAAAACTCGAACAGCAACCAGCAGGAGAGCTCTGATACCATATTAGATTTGCTGAACTGCAAATCAACCCAAGAAACCTGCATGCATAACTGCTACGAGAAGGAAGCAAGACAGAACAGAAAAAAGCATGGCTATGGAGGCCAAAAAGCCAGAGACATCATGTGCTCAAGAAAACAATATATTAATGATATGTTTCTATGATTTACAAACTGATGTAAAAACTCTGTTATGAAAAACTAAGAGGTGAATCCTTATAAAGGAATCATGAAACCCTAAAATGGAAACCCTAAGGTTAGCTGAAGTAAACTAGAGTAAATAGGTAAGTTACTAATTAGATCATAATGATTTAATTTAGTAACCCGATAGACTATTACTCTAACACATGCAAGATCTAACATAAAATGTAAATCTAACACCAAGGAAAAAGAAAGAGTTGTCTATCGCAGGTTCACCAAAATGTAAGATCTAAAATTTGGATTGGATGTGAGGTCTTCTAGATAATAGGAATAACATATGACAAGAGAACCTAAGTCCAATTTTAGTCTTATACACTTAATTATTATGATAAGGAATTGAGAATACTTGTAAAGAAATATGGAGTAAAATACCTACCTCATATCATAGAAGATCTAAGAAAAGTCATTTTCTGATTCTTGTGTTGAGTTTCTAGAAAATCTGAATCCTAACACGGAACAGAAATGCAGAGACGAACAAAACCCAGAAATCTTTTTCTGATCTGACATAGTCCTGTGAAAAAGGTCGACCCTGACCCACAAATGTCACTGCTAACCCAATAATCTCGACCTTGACCTGCAATGCCTCGACAGAAAATTTGTTTTCAGATCCCGATTGTTCGCTGAAAAGGGTATCCAAATTTGGTCTCAGATCTGTTGTTTTGCACTTGTAACTCCCAAAAATAGCACCTGCAAATATCTAAAAATAGGGGTTTTGGTGTGGTTATATAGGGTTTTGCCTTAGTCAAACCCCCGTTTTGGTGATCTTCACCTCCACGAATAGTCGGATATAGAAAGTATGTGTGTGTGTGTGTGTTTTTCTCTTTGGAAAGAGTCTTTAAATATGTAATATCAAGATCTAATCCTCTAGATTAACAATCCTAACACAATATAGAGATGAGAAAGCAATGCATAGATTTGAATATGATACAGAAAGCATACTAAGCCCCCAAGGCTAAAGTACTCCTACCAACTCACAATCTATAGTTGTTACCCCATGATAATGTCCTTTGAATGCTTGATTGTTGAGAATGGTAGATCTAATTGAGAAGAGCACCTTCTTGCTTCAGTGAAGATCTACCATGGCTTGTCCACAAAAATGCTTGAATGTATCAACATGTCCTCATAGATTTGTCCTTCTATATCATCCTCTTGTTTATTTGCACCATCATTGCATCATGTCATCTCCCGATTTCATTTTATGATCAAATGAAGGCAAAAGAGAGTGTTTATATCGAGATCTCAATATAGGTCTCCTAGGAAAATGTGAGGGACCCAAATTCAAATTTCACCTTGAATCATGGTCCAATCACCATTACCAACCAAGGAGGGAATGAATTAAATTAAATATCAGAGAAAACACTTCCACATCCAAACTCGGGGACCTATTTTAAGTTTAGAACCTCGATAAGCTCCGGAATTGAAAGCGGGGATCAACACTCGACAGAGGTCTATGTCGACCTCACTCTTGACCTAGGTCAAGGTCGAGTTCACCCCTGACCTAGGTCAGGATCGACCTTGACCCTGACCTAGGTCAGGGTCAATTTCGACACTGACCTGAGGTTTTAGGCAAGTCACCTAGTGGTATCTGTGAGATTCCCAGGTCAGCCAAGGACCTAGGAAGGTGATGGAACATTCCAAAATGCTAGGAAGAAGGCCTAGAGGCCTAGAGAGAGTATGATAAGGTATAGGAGGGCCCACACATAGGTCCTACCTAGAAAATAGAGTCATGGAGAGGGAAACCAAGGAGAATCCATAAGATCCTAACCTTAATTTCACCTAATAATGTAGAATCAAACACAAATGTATCCTAAATGCAAATCTAATATGCGAGCGCACTAAATGAAGGTGTTAAACATACCAAAATGGAAGTGCTTCCATTTTAAGATGATACAGTTTCCAATGATATTCTTCTTCCTTCTCGTGCCACATTAATTATTATATTAGGGTTCAAAAGAGAGAAAGATCATATCCCTATCAATAGTCTTGAAGGATAGAAATTTCTTCACTTTCTTGCAAGGATTTATTTTATTTTGAATGAATACATTGAGTTATGTGTTTTGAAACCAACAATATTATTGGTGATACCTATGTGTTTCTCCATCACCAAGGGACCCATCTTCTCATTCAAGCTCTTTTCAATTAAATAATATTCATCTTCTCATACCCTAGTTAATTAGCTTTATTGTTTTCTAAATTGCCTTGTTTTTCATCTCCTTGGGAAAGTTTTGCATTTAGGGGTTTTCTCTATTGTAATTGAAGTATAAAAAAGAAGAAATTTAAAGTTCAATCAATTGATTCTAGAAGGAAAACTTTGAAGAGATAGTAAAAATGGAGGGAAGCTCCAAATTCAAATTCACACTAACCCAAGTCCTAGTGAAATTTAACCTTTTAAAAGAACAGTAACAAAATTAATAGCTATAAGAGAGAGGGGGGCCTTGGCCTTCGTTCATTTGAATGGGCAGGCTATGACTACTGAATTATATTGGCTTTGGTGTATAAGTCAACATCAAGTTTGGGCTAAAATTCTTACTAGTAAGTATCTCAAAAGGGTCGATAGTTCAAATGTCCCTTGATGTTTTCTACAGGGGAAGGGATCTATGATTTTGCATACTTTGAAGATTGGGGAAAATCTAATTAGGCAAGGACCTATTGGGATCTACAATAAGGGCTTAGAAAAATTGTTTTGGTTTGAATCCTAGGATGGTCACCCTCTAATCCTTTCCATGTATCCACACTTGCAGTCCCTTTATGATAGTATTATTGTAGCTAGATGGTGCAAGGTGGCTAATTATAAGTCAATTCAACAGTTGGATGTTTGTAGATGGAAAGATCCCCAGGAATGGACACTTGGAGGGACATGGGAAACTAGGTAGAAGTTAGCTCAAATTCTTGCTATCATGGAGTGCGACTCCCTTTCAGGGAGGGATATCTTGGCGTGCGGTCTAGACCGGATGGATAATTACTCGGTGGCTTTAGGGTACTTAGTGCTTGATAGATAGATGTATGTGATACTAGGGGTTACATGGTTGAAATAGGTGCGGAACAAGTTTTCTTTACCCTAATGCAATTTTTTATTGTTTTTGGTTGTTTAGAATAGGTCGTACCTTACTTGGGATAATCTATGCAAGCAAGGCTTTCAAGGGCCTCCTACTTGTGTGTTATGCCTTACCAGTAAAGAATGTACTCCTCACCTTTTTTTGAGTGTTCTTTCTCTAGTGATATTTTTCATCTTTGTTGCTGAGTTTGGAATCAACATTTTTTGCATGCCTCCTCACTGGCTGGGTTCTAAGATAAATTGGGTCAACCTCTAGCTAAGAAATCTTTCCTTCAAGTAGCTTGGGTTCTTGAGCCTACATTCATAATATGGCATCTTTGGTTAGAAAGGAATAGGAGGATCTTTCAGGATGCAAAAATGGTTGTTCGATAAGTGTGGTCGAGAATTGTTTGTGTAGTTTAGGAGACAATCTCAACTAAGTGTGATCTTTCTAATGCAGTGAATCCTAGTGATGTAGTTATTTTTAGAGAATTGAGCTTTTCAGTTTAGTGGACCGCTACTTCTGTTGGTGCAAGATGTAGATAGGTTAGACAAGCTAAGAGGAAGATTGATCATGTGGATTGATTACTTACTCCTCATGGTGTTCTGAAGATAAATATTGATGGCTCTTCTAGGGGGAATCCTTGTCCTGCTAGCATAGGTGGTATTGGCAGAGATAGTTCTGGTGAGGTTCGATTTTTCTTTTCCATTTAGAAAGGGCTTCACACAAATAACTTCATGGAGGCTCTTTCCAATTTGTATGCTATAGAGAGAGGTTGTGCTCTTGGTTGGAAAATTATTTTTTGTGAATATGATCCACAAGTGGTGATTAATATGTTGAATGAGCAATGACCAGATAAGTTAATTGGCATTTAACCTTAGTTATTCAACAGATTCTAAGGTTGAGCAGATTTTGACTTTGTTAGCTTTTCTCATATTCCTAAGGAGTGGAATTGAGTAGCAAATTGCTTAGCCAAATAGGCATCTGAACAAATGCAGGGTTGGAATGTTACGAGTAGCAAATATTTGTCTTTGGATTTATCTCATATGTTAGAGAAAATAGTTGTGGAAGAAAGGAAAGTCTATTTGGTTGTTCTTTGTTGGGTTGTTGACCATTTTCACTTTGTCGATCTCTTTTGGATTTAATAAATTTTTACTCCTTTTGTAAAAAAAAATACAAAATTAAGAGCTATAAGTTATCCAAATGAATAAATAATACCCTTCAACAATTCACCTTCCCAATTTTCATGGAATAAGAGGAGCCACAATTTTTTGTATTTAAATTGAAACCTAGAATTCTTTTTCTTAGAAATAACCCAAAAACAACCTGGAAACCATTGGTCATCTAGGAGAGCTCTAACGTGATCTTTATAGGCTTTAAAAAACAATAATAGAAACAATTGAGCTACTCGACTCTTCAAATTCCACTTTCTTTTAGCCTAATCATTGAAAAGATCTATATTTGGTCTAGATCATAATATTTTTCCCACAATCGAGTTATCAAGTCTTCCACAAGACATCTGAAGTACCAAGTCCACTTGACCTTTAGGAAGAAGAAATATCCAAGTAAGATAATAATAGAAGGGGATGACAAGAGGTTGATGGAAAAACAAACATGAGAAAGGAAAGGAAAGGTCCTTTTATAGTCCACAATACAAGCAATATGGGACTACCCCATACTTTTTGCGGGAGGCACTTATGCTACAAACGAGGCGTACATACCTAGCTCTTTGAAATTTGAACTTGTGACCACTCTTTTAAGAACACAAGTTTTTTGCCACTAGACCAACTCAAGCTGCACCACACACTGTAAGACAACACTTTTATCATCTCCACTTATAATAGGAGTCACCAAAGAAGCCATACCTCCAGCAATCATCCCACAATGGAAAGCCATTTGGTCTTTGGATCACCCAATCGATGTCCTTGGGTGGCCAAGAGTTGAATGACAGACATTATAGAAAACAAACTGTAGGGCAGGCATAAAATGAGAGAGAAACATTACGCAAGGAATTGGAAAAGCCCATAGGAAATATGTGGACAAAAATACAAGAGTGAAGCCTTGCTTTAAAAAAAAATGAAATGACACATTTTGTGGTGGATTGGAAAATAGAAAAGACCACACTGAAGCAAAAGGTCCATAAGAAAACAAAGAGCTTTCTTTTAAATTGCAGATTTTAAGCATTGAAAGGGAAGTGGGTGTAAGAAGGGAAAGAAAATAGAGGCGCTTTGCCTCAGACTGGTGTGACAGAGAGAAATGAAGGGGCGCCACCAGGAGGAGTTTGAAATTAAAAACAAGAGAAACGGATTAGAATGTCATTTTAAAACGGAGGTGCAGATGAAAGAAAAATGCGTTTAAAATCAAAAAAGCTTGGTTGGAGGTTAAAATGTCAATAGAAGATGACATGGCATAACAGTTATTGTTTTGATGGACAGTATTCAGGGAAGAGAGGCAGTTCAAATGGAATGGCGGGGGACTAAAAATGGACTGAAACCTCAAACGTAAAAATGGGAGAAATTTTGAAGTTGGCGTAACATATGAGAAAGCAACTTCTTGGAGAAAGAAGAAACATGGCCGGAAAGGGGATAAAGAGTATGTGCAGTCGTTATTAGCACAAAAGAATCAAGTTTGAACTGCAATTAAAGAAAAGGGTGATATGGGGTACGTGACTTGTATTGATACAAAGCAGAGCAGTATGCAATGATATTGTTGCAGATTAATGATTATGTCCAATGAACATGAATTTATTTATGGAATGTATATTTGGATTCATTATTGTAAGTTGTATAATTCATGTGTAACTATTGAGCTAATAAAATTGCCATGAAGAATTAAGTTTTCTGTTTGTCTGGGCTTTTTTAAGAAAGGAAATTTGAATTGAGTTTGTAGCTGGAGAATCGGGCTTATCTCCAATCATTTCTGGGTCATCATCGTTGCATCTTCACAATGTTTATCAAAACTCCCTTCAAATATCACACATAAATAAATAGGAATCTATTATTTACTTTATTCAACTCTTATATCAAAAGTTTAAACACATTGTCAACAGACTCTTGGTCTATAGATGAAGTTGAAAGGTTCTCAATGAACTCACCAATGATCAAGTTTTGTTGAATGCAACGCTCTAATATCAAAAAAGAAAATTTAACAGAATGGATACCTATGACTTGTGCCCCATATCAGATAGACACACATCAACAGATTCATATAAAACCCTTCATAATTATTATTTTTTAAATTATACACATCTTACAATTACAAGCACTGAAACTTATTACACAAGGGAGTAGAGAACCATGGTGAATTCGTAGAGAAGACAAAAACAAATATCTCTTTAAAACCTTTACCATTTTTTTAACCCACAATAGAAACCAGAAGCATGCCAAGCCACAAAGGAAGACAAAACTTTCAACTTGCCTCCAACAATGGATACACCCATCCCTAGTTTTCCTCCTCAAACTCCTCACTCCAAGAGCCATTCGAATCATCTTCCACCTCCTTGTCTGCATAATTGTGGTTCGTGATCGTCACCCTTCTTATTTGTTCCTTCCAAGACTTTATCACGAATGTCATTCAAAAAGTTCATTTCGTAGTCCAATCTATGAGGTTTCTAAGTTCTAAAATATTATTTTCTTCTCACTTCTAAATTTTGATTTTTATTACTAAAGACAATTTCAACTTGCACGAGGCACTAGAAAGTCAACCTCATGGTCTAGTCTTTATCAAGGAATCTTCATACTTCCCTTTGTATACGATAGGCTCCAAATAGTATTTATTGGTACTTCTTTTCTAGATAATACAAGTATACATCTAGACAAATTTTTATTGAAAGTAGTAAAGATCAAATCTAATATAAGACAGAATTACCATCTAAACTAAATCATAGGTGTGACTCTATCTTCGATTTCAAGATTTTTCTATTTTAATCATCTAGGGTCTCTCATGATTTTTAATATCAATTGCAAGCTTATAAATCACTGTCATTACATCTTGACAGCCATATTATCATTTCTATTTATTTATCTTAATATATAAGTTTCACATTATAGTCTTTATTAAACTTCTAAAGGTAATATAACGTTTATTAATTTAACTATAACCTTTTAATAATATATGTTTATATTATAAAACCAATAACATGTGATTTAATTTTTGTTGGGTAAAATAAATATTTATTAATTAACAATTTACTGTCTCACTATTTTAAGTTTTAAAAATAACCTTTTATTTATAATCACAAAATAATTGTCTATGGAAAAAAACTTATTTACCTTGTATAGATATACATGTACAATCCTGGTCCTCCTCTATTTAAACTTGTATACATTGTACAAGCCGTACTGGATCTAAGAGCTTTCAGACCCTAAAGATCTATCAAAGTGGAGAAAGAAATTACATTCTGAAATTTGAATTAACACCACGGAATTATATCAAATAAGAAAATACAAATCGGAGGAGGATGCCTCCACATAAAATCTTCCAGTTGATATGATTCTCTTTCTGTAAATTAAAAGGAAATATTAACATCACAAGTTATCAAAAAAGGAAAACTGGTAGCATTGGATGCTGCCTGGCCAAATCAATATTTGGCACTTATATATAAAAAAATTGGTGCAGAAGAATCTTTCTCAGAAAAAGAGTACAATATAATTCCTAATAAGAAGCAGCGAATAGTATGAAGAGGCCTATTAGAAGAGACACAAACAGAGAATCTCTTGTAAGAGATACACAGCCGGATTTGCTTGGTGCAGGCACAGAAGTTGGGGATTTGCTCAGTGCAGGCGCTGATGCAGGGGCAGAACTAACTTTCAATGATGGCAATGGAGGTTGTATCACTTCTCCAAGACTTGGAGCTGGTGCTTGAGCTCGTACCGTAGCTCCTACAGCTTGCAGGAGAGATCCAGGAACAACAAGAGGCATACTGTAGTCATTTTCTGTCCGAGTTTGACGACAAGCATTTTCTGCAATCCTCACATACAAATGGCATCATGTAGAGATAGCTGCTAAAATGCTTACTTAAATTCTAAGAAAAAAGAAGTACATTAAGCAAAATGAGTTGACTTACTGAAGTATGCTGATGCAGTTGCTGGAAAGTCGGTGATAAGCCCATCTACTTTGGCAACTTTCACAAAGGAGTTGATTTCCATTGTTGGATCTGCAAAATAATCGAAGGCTAAAGAAGGATATTCATTTCTCAGAAAATGCACAAAAACTGATAGGTTTTGACTGTGCATTCGGGTGACAACATCCGTGGCATTTAACAAAAAGGAATTACTAGAAGGAAATATGACACCCCTGCGTATTGCTACAGTGTCAGCAAGTGTTTTGATCTCCTTGATGGATGAATCAGAGATGGCGACATTGGTTTCAACGACTTTATAACTAAGCTTGAATTTCGTTCTTTGCTTGAATTGGAGGAGCACAGCACTGTCATCAGACTGTATCATAATACTATCAGATATTTTATCATAGCCAGAAATATTAAGGACAGAAAGAGTGGCATTTGTGACATCAAGATTTCTGCTTGATATTATAGCTCGTGCATTCTGCAAAAGGCGAAAGAAGCATTCCAGTCATGTCGTTTATATAACTAAAAAGATTAAATACTTACAGTATAAACATGATCCTTTGGGCTACGCCTGAAACAAGTAAATACACTCCAATGCTAAGTTCTAACTTTTTTTAACAAATAGTTTCTATACGTTGTCTTTGATCATATAATAATTATCTTGAATAACAATACCTCTATATTGATAAGGACGCTAATGTTAGCTTGCCCCTTCACAAATTGGAGAAAAGAAGTCAAGTTCATGTAGTTCCCCATGTTAGCTTGTGCAGGATTTCTTAAAGTCCCATAACCTTGAAATGGACTGTAAGTGTTTTCTGCATTGCAAAATAAATTTATATTGCAATATAATATCAATGCCCTTAAAACCCAAACAAATTGAGAAATACTATGCAAGAAATCATATACATGTATTTGCTTGGTTAGATATTCCTTACACATTCTGGGTTCTATTACTAGCATACCTCATTATTGTGTTGTTAATGTTAAAGCAGAAAGGAAAGTTGAACCTCCTCAACATTTTCTGAAATTCAAGTTTTCATCCCATTGATGCCAAACTTGCATAAACAAGGGGCCAATTTATAGGATTTAGATTGATTCACTCAGCATGGTTAGATGTAAGACTTACTTTGCAAGCCCTGAATTTCGGCCCATGTGAGATCAAATGTGAAGATGCCCTTTTCAACCTGGATTTCTGGTATGTTTTTACGTAGAGATGGAAAATATGTTGAATTTGATGATATAGTCGTGCCAACTATAAGGTCAGGTGATTCCCTGCAGAAAGGAACACCATCTTTTGTTATTTGGACAGAGCAGTCAATGTAGTCAGCTCCATCTCTTATGGCAGCCTGATAGGAAATATCAGTAGAACCTGCATAGTCGCCACTTGCTCCATTGTGGGAAATGATTAGTGGGTTTCCTGCTGCCACATGTTAAGCATGTTGAGTCTTCAAAGATATTAAATTCCACAGTCAATGCTGAAAGTAATATCTGCTGTTTCTGGATTCAACTATGTAAGATTCTTTTGCATCAATGTTTGGATCACACTTCATGATCCATCATCAGGATGTGAAAAGAAAGCTGAAGGAGAATTTTTTTCTCCACCAACGCTCTTTTCACATCCTGATGATGGATCATGGTTAACAACCACCCCTTTGTTGCTACTATTTTTTTTAAACAAATATCAACTTAATCAATTAAGCATCTTTATTCTGCGTTAGAAGTGTCCACTTCATAATTTACTCAACCTTTGTGGTGTCAACAACTCTATGCCACCACTTATGCTTACACTCAAAGGTGGTAAGCTCTTGAGGTTAGAGTCCCCCTTAGACCTAGACATATGCCTCCAGGGTTCATTCCTGATGACCCTCCTGTTGCAACCTTTTCACAAATCACCCCATTGTAAATGGGCAACCCCACATTTTTTGCTCACTTGGTTGTTTGCTCATGAGTTCCTGATAGTTTGGCATAGTTTCCCAAAGTTTCAAGTGTTTTGGTGGGCATTGATTTGCGCCGAGTCTGAAATCAAGTGGCATTTGCCTTTGGCTCTGAAAGGAAGTTTTGTGACTGAAGGGGATAGTGAAATTTGATTGTATAAAAAATAATCTTTCAAGAGGCCTACTAGTGATATTTTTGAGTATTTCTGACAACTTAATATTTTTCCGTTTGGCCTGACATTGAGTTTGGACAAACTAGCTATTTTTAGTAATTTCTATTTTTTAGTAAATTTCATTGTATCCATTTGGCCTAATTTTGAGTTTGGACAAACTTACTATTTTTAGTAATTTCTATTTTTAGTAAGTCTATTTTTGGTAACAGGTGAATGTTAACTATGAATGAAACAGGTATCCAAATCCAAGTCCGGTGAGCTGGATGGAATTTTGACTAAGTCTGAAAATACTCCTTCAAGATCCAAGTGCGCCAAGAAATTCTATACGGGTGCAATTCTTTAGAAGAGAAGGATTCTTCCCAAATTCCAAATTCCTCCTCCAGAGACAGTGTGCCAAGAGAGCCTCCATGAGCACAAATCTATAATGTCCCCATTTTTAGGCGCATGGGATTAGCTTATTTCTATGACCCTCGTAGGCTAATCAGGATGATAGAGGGGGTCTTGTGGCAGAGCCAGTGGTCAGTTTCTACTATGGAGGTCTGTGATGCCAGGATTGCTATTCGTTTGGGTCAAATTGACAGACTTACTATTTATACTAAGTGTTTATTTTGGGTGATCGTCATGAATGTTATTTATAGGAGGGCGCTTGTGCATTGGTATCAGTGGAATTGTGGATTCATTTGCGGAGTTTCCAGTTTGAGGGACTTACTATTTATAGTAAGTCTATTTTTGGCAATGTCTATTTGGGGTAGGGTGTCCTGGTGATAGACGTCGCAGAGCAATTGTGTTGACTTGAGGAATTTTATTAATTAAAGTTCACTTAATTAATTATATTATGAGCTTATTTTATAAAGTCAAGTCATTAATTAATTATAATGACTTTATAATTAAATNTTTTGGCAATGTCTATTTGGGGTAGGGTGTCCTGGTGATAGACGTCGCAGAGCAGTTGTGTTGACTTGAGGAATTTTATTAATTAAAGTTCACTTAATTAATTATATTATGAGCTTATTTTATAAAGTCAAGTCATTAATTAATTATAATGACTTTATAATTAAATGCTTTGTCATTTATTGAAGGGAAATATAATGAGGTATTATATTTTGTTGGAAAAGCATGCGAGTCCAATGTTTTAATGACAGTGTCTTAAGTTATGAAAAATGTGTTGAAGAAGCTAGGGATTCGATTTATCTTTGGGAGGTTATAAAAGACATGGAAGAAATCGAATTCCTATGTTACCCGGGGACGCGTTTCTAGCAAAAATTGATTTGTCCCCGTTTCCAGGACGTCCCGGAAACTCGGAAACTTCCGGAAACCTTTCCCTTGGCTGTCCCATAAAATTAATGTTTCAGTTTTGATAATTTGTTTGCTTCCACTCTCACATGAACACTAAAGTCAAATTATTTAACATAAACATTATATGTTAAGGTTCTATAATTTATATAAGCATGCTTTATCCATGTTTTTATATGAATATTCAAAATTTCCCTATATATTTTAAATTTTCCCTATTTTTTATATAGCAGTTCCCCCTGCCGTCCCCTGTCGTCCCCTGCTTCGAGCAAAAAAAATCCGTCTTGGAAACCCGTTTCCCCGTTCCCGCGTCCCCCCGTCCCAGAAACCTGGGGTAACATAGTCGAATTCATGATTATACTATGATAATTTCAGCTTGTGAAATTGGCTTCAAGGGTTTCTGTGATTTGGGCTCAGAGACTTGCAAATTCTTTGATTGCTTTCAGCACTGAGAACTGGTGAAATGAATCCAGCGATTTGTGCAATTGGAGATTCAAATTGGAACATTGGAATTTGTTTATGCTAAGTGGGAAGGTACAAAATGTTGCATTACTCCCATAGAAAGCAGCTGATGGAGTCAGAAGTCTGATTGCTACAGTCTTATATATTGGCGTAAGGGTTTGAGGAAAATGCCATCAACAGCTAGGGGCTGCAGCTTAGCATTCTGAAAGGTGATTTTAAGGGTGTCGAAGGAGGCTTAATCCAGGGATTAATGAGTCCGCCACTCCTTGTAGCGCGGCTGTTCTATAATTCATTTTCGTGGCTTGCAATTAAGGGATTCAGTTTAGCTCATCATATACTTCCAGTGTTCTTTCAGAGTTAGAACCACATGGGGTTCTGACAAAATCTCAAGGAGAGGAGGATTCCTCCCAAAAGAAAAAATACTTCACCTCCAAAGTGTGCCCAAGCATTCAAATGGCATGAAAAATAAAAAAAAATTTGCTAAGGCAAGGAAAAATCCTCCTTCACCTCCAAAGTACACCTAAGTATTCAAATGGTATGAAAAATCAAAATTTTGGCTAAGGCAAGGAAAAAACCTCCTTCACCTCCAAAGTGCGCCCAAGCATTCAAATGGCATGAAAAATAAAATAATTGGCTATGTATGGAGAAATTCTTCCTCCCCCTCTAATATGCACTCAATCATTCAAAACATGGATCACATTGAAATTTGACTAAGGCAATGAAGTGGAAATTCCCTCTCTAGATCTCAAATGCGCCCATGGAAGAGAAGTGACTAGAGACATAAAATTGAAGTTCCTAAGGAGACATTTTGATAAAACATGGCATTCTTGACAAGTCAGAAAATGATAAAACATCAAGGATTCATCTATCCAATCCAAAGACAACATCAGGACATCAGGAAACATGGAGATCCAAGGTGAAAGACGTCCAAGTTTCAAACACTCTAGTTCAAGGCATTCAAGGTTCAAGACCTCAAAGATCGAAGTTCGTGTACAAATGTAGAAGGAAGAATGTAACATCTTGAATTTCCTCCAGAAATCCAAGACCATAGTCAGGCAATTTTGTTTGAGAAATTCCAGAATGACAGAATCGTCATTATGATGGTGTTCATTATGATATGAAAATTCCTTGCATAACCTTGGAAGATTGCACCAATTCTTGTTGTCATTGATGAGCTTGGCAAAGCAGAACTTGGTTTATTTGGAATTCATCCATTAGAGCATTATCCATAGATATCATTGCCCTTAGGAGTAGATTTAGATCCTTCTAACCCCTTCTGCTTTAATTTTAGTTCATTTTAGTTAAGTTCGTTTGAAGAGAGAAGCATCACAAGATCTCTACAGACGATGATGAAGTTCCAGGCACAACATTAAAGAAGTATACAAGGGTATCAAATGTAAGTCCCCCTTGGATTACGAACATACATCAAGACAAATGAGCTCATATCCAACACAAAGTTACATGTTCGCAGTAGGAACCTTGGAGTCACCTCTACGATCTTCGCAATCATAGCATACGAGGTGTCTTTTCTCAATAGAGGATAGAGTGTCCTTTGGCACTTTCTTCTATGTTGGTGGGGTCATAAAACACCCATCAACAGAATTGGCACTAAAGGGAGGGCAGATTGAAGTTTCAGTCAAGAAAGACTTCACATCATGAACCAAGATGGCGTTGCCACATAGAGACATATTCCCCGTTATACAACTAAATCTCTGTGAAGACCCTGAGTTGGCTCTACTGAATTTTAACCGGAATTTAACTTCAAATAAAAATTTAACAAGTAGAACTTCTTTCTTTTATTTATCAACTCAAGGGAAAATGTTCATTCATACAATCAGTTCGTTTTTTAATTCAATAATGAAGAAGTCTGGAAAAATGTGCAACCATATCCCTTATTATATAGTGCCAAAAAAACAAACAAATAAAAGAACCTGGTATTGGTTGCACGTAGGTGGACTTTGAATGGCAGTTATCTCTGTTTCCACGCAATGATGTGATGGCTGTGTACTAACTTGTATAGCTATTGCCAACAACTAACGCGGCCTCTTCTCATATGCTCACGGCCTGCATTCTTCACGCGGCCCTTATTTCATTCACCCGCGGGTCTGCACTACACACGGCCCGAGTTTGGCCGCCACAGGTTCCACTACCCTTGTGTGCTCTCACGCACTGCTACTGCAGCCTCCCAGACGCGGCCTGCAACTCCCAATTGGGGTCGATCACAGTAGGTGTCCGCCTGCTATTGGCGCCCTCTGTTTGGAGGTAATCACGTGAAGAGATCGTGACCCAACAGTCACCTCTTGGCGTCACCTTGCAGTTTGAATTTGGGATCCAAATTCGTACAAACAGTAAACCTCTAGGATAAATTCGCACCCTCAGTGTGCTTGCCTGTATGTGGATACTTCGTCTTCCCTCCAGCCACAGTCAAACAGTAAGAAGGACAATTGATTTTATATTAGCAATCAATTGAATATCAGTCCAAGGAAGAATCAATCTTCCAGAACCAATTTGACCCTTTAAAATCAGCAAGGGCTCAGAAAAATGAGAACAATTCTCGAGACCAAGGTTTTTAATAAAAGATAATCGATGATCAACTTCACAAATAAGCCCGAATATATAACTTCTTGAATGCAAGAGTTTCTAAAAACCAATTCCAGTTAACCGGTCTTCAAAACGTCAACTTCTAAAAGTATTATAATAATAAGTTATTATTATTATAATACTATAGTCTATTAATTAATAACATGTTGTCATTAATTAATATTAATTATACCTCTAATGACAATTCCTGCATCCACAGTAAGTATAGCTGATCAACCTGGTCTTCAACTGCCTTGCCAGAAATAGTAACTGGCCTCCAACTGACTTACTATAAATAGTAAGTCCAAAAATAGAAAGTCTAGAAATAGAACTGAACGCTGAGACCCTCAAAACAAACTGTTAACTCACGAGGGTTGCGCTGGTGAGTTAACCATATTCAGGTTCCCAGAACCTGCTAATTCGGGGACATCACAATCTCATATTAGGATACGATCAAGAACACATCATTTCAGGATTGAACACTCGCTTGGAAAGTTAAGAGAAACGCAACTGAGTATATGCGAGTGAGCTTTGTGTTGGATGAATAAGAGAAAACTCGTAGAATTGAAGCAACTATCCAAAGTGCATTGATCATCCAAAGGAATCAACAACTTCTTGCTCTTCCACAATAGAATTAAGATAACAATTGAATACTGGATTGTATCAATTCATTCACACCTGAGAGGCATTGAAGAATCCTAAGGTCCACTTTAGGAGCATAAGGGTTACAAGACTAAGATTTGATGATAAGCATAGAAGTGGCAAGAAGGAAGCTACAACAAGTCAAGACTCACCAAGTGTAGAAGATCTTGCAAGATTATTCCAAACTTCACCACCTCAACATCAACTGCAAGGAGCTGCTCAAGTAGGCAATCAACAAGGACTAGTTCAAGTAGTTGTACTAGCAGTCGTCCAACAACAACCAGTTCAAGCAGTGGCAAATTGGCATCCACAAAATGCATCTCCTCTTGCAACATTCATTGCTTATCATGACATGCCCAAGAATCCTGAACATTTTTGTTCTAAGTTTTTTGTCAACGACTTTAAATGCACTGCAAATGAACACATCAAGATTTTCGAAGATATTCTTGTTAGCTCTCAAAACTGCACCCTGTTAAGCTTTACAAAAACTTAACCTTTTGGAGTAACATGGAAATACTCCTGGGTAGTGGGTTTTCCCAAATTTGGAGTGAATCTCCGAATTCTAGGCCGGTTCCTATATGATACTTCACCTGAAGCTCTTGTAAAACAGTAAAAAACTTGGCTGGGAAAAGAGATAAGAAATATTTCTTGAATAAACTTGGAGTATTGAAAAAACAGGAAGAACTAAAAGGAAAACTTAAGGTGATGCACCAAATTTTGAAGATGAGAATGGTATTAATCAGACACAATGAAACTTTCCTAAAACCAGTTTGACATATGCACAATATTGATATCAGAATAC
>MU225203.1:111760-127658 GCA_018584345.1 Thuja plicata
TTCCTTTTAGCTCGTCGCACACTTGCGAGCTCCTTCTCCTCCATGCTCCGTGGACTTGCGGAAAAACAGGAAACAGGGGGCATTTCCTTGCTTGCGGAAAATCTCTCTATGGGTGCGAACTCCGCAACATGTAAAAAATCCTTCTCTTTTTCCCTTTTCGGAAAATCACCCTCGCAGGTAGAAATCCGCCACGGAGAATCAGAATTTCAATTCTCCGCCTTGAGTCCTTTTGGTTTCGGAAAATTGGAAAAGTGCTTCGAAAACCCATTGCGGGGTCCACCACAGCGCTCTTTCTTTTCTGCCTTTTCGGAAAATCACCTGAGAGGTGCGAAACCCGCAAGCCTTTGCGGAAAATTACCTTCGCAGGTAGAATTCCGCCATATGTAAAAAACCTTCGCTTTTTGCCTTTTGTAGAAAATCACCTTCCCAGGTAGAAATCCGCCACGGAGGATCAGAAATTCAATTCTCCGCAAGCCTTTGCGGAAAAATACCTTTGCAGGTAGAATTCCGCCAACGACCTTGGTGCCAAAAATCGGTAACAATTCTCTAAAATAGGAACATCTAAAATGAAGATGTTGCTTGCAGACTATTCCCATACTCAGTGGGCGAGGAGGCATTTTAACAATATATCAACCTGCCCACTATTTCAATTCAGACCTAGCAAGAATTGAAAGATGCATCTCAATCGGAAAATTCAGATTGCCAATCACTCCAACAAAAATATATACACAATTCATTGAAGTAAGAAGACAAGAACGTGAACCGATCGGCACCTTCAACAACAAATATCAAAGGGCCTATTTGAGTTTGTGAGATCCATCTCGCATAAGCGATGAGGCAACTAGAAAGATTTACTATGCAGCTTTGGATTATTTCACTTCTATGTTTGTTCAGAAAGCTCATCCAATGCCACCAAACTTGAAAGAAGCCTATGATGAAACTATCAGGGTTAGTCTCCAGTCACCAACCATTGCTACGAGAGCACCTAGATACTTTGGACACAATAGCATGTTAAATGAAGGAATTAATGATACCTCAGCAAATTATACTCCTATCAATCCCGATCTCTCTCCCATGAATCAAGTAATGCCACATCCACGAGGTCCTTTGTCACAAGCACTGTCAACTCAATTAGTGTATCTTCAAAATACGACATCCTCAACCTGGACTCAAGAATAAAAGGATGAGATGAAAGAGTTGATCGAGCAGGTCAAAAAGCTGTCCACCGAGGTTACATATCTCAGAAACTAGAATAACCAAATCTAGAATTCAAAGAGAAGTTATCAAGTACATCAAGGTGCTAACCGAGGATACCAAGGCAACCCCACAAGACATCAAGAGAACCACCAAGGACACAATTAGGGATATCAAGAAAATAACCCTGGGTTTCAAAACAACAATCAAGGATTCCATAAGAGATCATGGAATACGACACCAAATAACGGAGGCATGCACACACCTTTAGATAATTCACCAACTTCTAAGGGCCAACTACAGATAAAGTTTTCTTATTAGAAGAAGCTTTGTCGGAATGGTGTAGGTTACACAATAGAGATCAACACTCTGAGTTACAATGTCATGAATCCCAAGTGGCCGCAGATACCTTTAGAAGAGAAATGAAGAATGTAGAAGCTCTAGAAAATCCTCCTACATTAGGATACGAGTTAGTTCCTGCACCTAATTATGACCAAGCACTGATCTTAGAGGATTTCAAATTTCCTCTTGAATTCCAAGGCTATACACCACCACGAACTAATCAAAGTTTCTTGCGTGCATCAACAAATGATCCAGTGGAAGTAGCAAGAATATCAAATACCCTCAAGATATCAAGTTCCATCTATGCCGCCAAACAAGCCACTTGAAAAGGATGTTTATAGCTTTCCTCCAATCTGTAATAGCATTCTCATGGAAGGACCAAGTGAAGTCCAACCATTCTTGCAGTCATCCGGCAATGCAGTTCTGAAGGCATATCAGAGGGAATACTGAAATCATGATCCATTAACCACATCTATCGCTCCTAATAATTTTTCAACTCCTCCAAATCCAAATGCAAGCAACGTTACGAGTTTTCCAAGTGATTCACCGGAATATCGACAATAATCTGTACCACAAAATGAAAAGGGGCAACCAACTACTCAACAAGAAGAATGAAGGATGAAGGAAAATCCTCCTAGGGAGGAATTCAAAAGGCTAAGCTCCTATGTGCTAGAAGAATTCAAGAAGAGAAAAGTTAGCCTGTCTCTATTTGAGTTAATGAGAATTTTGAAGATCAAGGAAACACTGTTGGGAAGCCTAAATGATTAGCCTTCAAAGAATATTCCCCAAGATGCATAGAATATTCCCAGAAATGCACCTAGCAATCTCTAACCAAATGTGGCACAAAATACAGATGTAGCTCAAGATGCACCATCAATGTCACACAACACATTTGATGCTCCACAACAACCTCCTAGCTTAATAGGGCATGGTGCAAAGTTCGCCTGATGCTTCAAAAGATGAAAATGTTATAACAAATGAAGGCACGTCATAGTACAATCTTGCAACAAAGGAAAAAGATAAAACCAAGGGCATCTGTAATTTCCTCTTTTTCGGGCACATTATTTTTGTTGAATCGTTAGTCGTTTTATCATGGTCCGATAGGCTAACCAGGGCTTGACTGGGGTCAGTATGATATTTGGCCTAGGGAATCTCAGTTTCAGGCCAATCAGAGTGGTTTCCGCAAGGTTTCCAGATACTTACTATTTAGAGCAAGTCGACAGAGTTCAGTTTTCTTGGTGTTCCAGTATTGGACTTGGAGCGTATCGTCGAGAGCTTTCCGACAAGCTATCCCACGTCATCTTTTGAGTTCGTTTGGTCATCCATTTTAATGCCAGAAGATTTCATATTTTATTACTATGCCACTTTATTATTAAATGGATATATTAATTTAAAGTGACATAAAGTGGGTATATGAGAAGACAGAGAAGGGAAACTGAAGAGTCACAACTGTTGCTTTAAAAGGAGGAATGGAGACTCATTTGAGACATGCTTAGTTTAGGAATTTATTTTCTCTTAGAGAACCCAGGAAGCTTCCAGCTTTCGATTCTGAAACCTGAGGATGGAAACCTTCAAGATTTCTTGGTGGATTGGACGGAAACCCAATTCATCTCTGAGGTGGATTCGCGACGGAGTTCACCATTGCATTTCCAGGTTCTTGTCATTTGATATTACCGTTGCATACTGTAGTTCAGATTTGGATTGTTTGAAATCCCACTGTTATTGTATTGCTATTGTATAATGCAATAATATTTGTTGAGGGTTTTATTGGAACATATTGCTGGTTTATTGTTGTTGAATCAATGGTTTATTGCATGAATGTATTTGTTTAAATCTTTTGAGTTATATTTGAGGAGTTTTGGGGAAATACCCGGTTTGGGACATTTCAGTGGTATCAGAGTTGGTTTTCTTGCCAGCCTGTGGAGACGAATTTGCAAATAATTTCTATTGTTAGATTTAATATTGCGCCTGCCTGAAAAGTTAAAATTCTGGATTAGAAAAAAAAAAAGGAGTCCCAGGTTTTTGTTTAAAACTTTATATGGAAGATTGTTAATGTCTGGAAATCATGATTAAATTGTGGAGGCCGCCTTGTGTGAATCGCACAAAACAGGAGATTAATATACAACGGTTTGTATAAGGAAGGTATTTGGTGAAGGGAGAAATACATATTATGATATCTGGCGCAGACATCAGTTTCGGGGAATTAATTTAATCGTAAGTTTTTAGGTATCGTTGTCTTGAACCAAATTCCCGACAGCGAGAGTATCTGACGTTCCCAAAGATAAAATTTTTGTATTCTCAAAGTGGATATTCATGTGACCTCCTTGGCACATCTACCAAATTATTCCCGTGCGGCTTGTGCTTTGTTTTATGATTTTCTCTCTTTTAGCTCATGTACATCCCGTCTTGTTTGTTCATTAGTCTCGGTTTAATCCGCACCAACTCAAACAATAATTTCACTCATGTAACTCGATCAACTTTGTACTGGAACTGCAGTAAGACATACAAACTTTTGCATTAATCGCTGCGTGAAGAAATTCCTGTCTCCTTTAACGGTCTGCACTAGACCAGAAATTTTGACGAAAGGATTTATTCTTCCTCACTATCTGATAGTGCCTTCACAAATCCAAGCCTCCTGGCCTTCTTCGATTTTCACATACTTATTCCTTCGAATTCACATGCAATTCCCGTAAAGGAACTGCTTGGCCAAATATTAACATACATACTTTATTTAAACTATATTTATTTAATAACAATAATTATTTAAATTAGTGTGATCATATTTCCTAATATTAAATAATTAAGGTTCGCTTGTTCAACTCAAACGCCTTTTTATTTAGGGACATTACAGTCTCCCCTACCCCTTATTGCTTGCCAAGCAACTTGTAGATTTGGGTGTTGAAGAACCTGCTCATTTTCCCAGGTAGCATCATCCACCAGTAGATTCTTCCACTTAATAAGATGCTCCTTGATAGTCCTGTTGCGTAGCCGCCGTTCACGAGTGTCCAACACTGTTTCTGGTGTTAGTTCCGGTTTCCCGTCCTCATCCAATGGGGGTAAATCTACTGAAACGGTTAACTGTTGACCCAAAGCTTTTTTAAGACATGAGACGTGGAAGACATTATGTATTCGGCTACCCTTGAGTAACTCTAACTCATAAGCCACAACACCAATTTTTCGGATGATTTGGTATGGCCCATAGAAACGGGGTTTTAACTTTTCTGCACCACTTTTTTTAAGTGAAGCTTGTCGATAACGCTGGAGACGGAGATACACTAACGCCCCTTTTTCGAAGCTTCTTTCCACCCGCTTCTTATCTGCATAAATCTTTTGCTGATTTTGTGCGCACTATAAATTTTCTTTGAGAGTCCTTAATATATCCTGACATTCCTGGAGCCAATCTTGGGATTTAGGAACTTTGCTGACTTCAAAAGCCAAATCAACAAAAGAGTTTCATAACCATAGAGGGCTTGGAAAGGAGTCATTCCAATAGACATATGATAGGTTGTATTATAACAATATTCCCCAAGGTGAAGCCATCTTACACGCTTTTTGCTGCCCAGCCACATAGTTACGTAGATAACCTTCAAGCCATTTATTTACGATTTCTGTCTGACCGTCTGTCTGTGAATAGTAACTAGTGTTGTGATTTAATTCGGGCCCTGTCAACCTGAACAATTCTTCCCAAAATACTCATAAATCTGCTATCTTTGTCACTGATTATGTTTTTAGGCAACCCATGTAGGCGCAAGACTTCTTTGAAAAATAACTCTGCAATCTGAGAAGCTTTATGCTCTGTAGTGATAGCATAGAAATGGCCAAATTTTGTTAATCTATCAACTACAACAAAAATACAATCTTTACCTTGGGACTTTGGTAGTCCGGTAATAAAATCCATGGATATACTTTCCCATTTTTGTTCTGGTTTGGCAGGGGTTGTAATAAAAAGGCGTTTGAGTTGAATAAGTGAACCTCAATTATTTAATATTAGGAAATATGATCACACTAATATTAAATAATTATAGCTTAAATAAAGTATGTAAGTTAATATTTGGCCAAGCGGCTCCTTTACGGGAATTGTACAGGAATTCAGGAATAAGTATGTGAAAATTGAAGAAGGCCAAGAGGCTTGGATTTGTGAAGGCACTATCGGGTAGTGAGGAAGAATAAATCCTTTCGTCAGAATTTTTTCCTAGTCGAGACCGTTGAAGGAGACAGAAATTCCTTCACGCAGCGGTTAATGCAGAAGTTTGTATGCGTCTCACTGCAGTTCCAGTACGAAGTTGATCGAGTTACAGGACTGAAATTAGTGTTTTAGTTGGTGTGGATTTAACCGAGACTAATGAACAAACAAGACGGGATGGACACGAGCTAAAAGAGAGAAGATCATAAAACGAAGCACAAGCCGCATGGGAATAATTTGGTAGATGCGCCAAGGAGGTCACGTGAATATCCACGTTAAGAACACAAAAGGTTTATCTTTGGGAATGTTAGATACTCTGGCTGTCGTGAGTTTGGTTCACGACAACGAATACCTGAAAGAATCAAATGAATCGTCATCTATAGTGCATCCTTCTTGAAGTATTCAACGACATTGAGAAGAGCAGGCGACCAGGCTAGTAGTCTGGTAGTGTTGGAATCGTCTGGTTACTGTTCGGACGTTAGCGGAGTTTTCAGTAATCTTACATTTGTCCAATCATCTATCAGGTGCACAATTCCTGTAATTTATATTTAGGATCCTATGTAAATGATGATAAATGACTAGGACAATGATAATCATTTGCAATCAAGGAACGGGCAAGCAAGAAAGTGTACAAGATGTTGTTACCGTATTGTTGGCATGAGTTTAAATGATTCTATGAAGTAATAACAGTAAATAAATAATTGTAATCTGAATGTTTTATAACTTTGTTATTGTTTGCTGGGAATTTAATATCATTATTCACTGGTATGTTAAGTTTGTTTTTCTGCACGGCCTAGCAACCTCTTGAAACTGGGTATTAAACTTGACAAAACAACTACACAAACCGTTTGTCAAAATTACTTGAGCAAAGTCCATAATTTTTTCAAGTGTAATTCAGGATCTTTGGAATCAAACCTATCAATGAGTCGTTCAGTAAAATCTGCATATGTGTCCACATGGTTGTGCCCCAATGTTATCTGCCCATGGTGCCACCACTCACGTGCTAAACCATCTAAATGTAAGGCTACATATTTAATGGCTTCATCCTCCATCATAGGGTTCAATTGAAAATGTGTCCAATTTCTGAACCCAAGCCCTGGCAGTAATTTTTCCTGACCCATCAAAGTATGGTATTGACATTTTTCCTATTTTCCTCTGTAATTCACTGTTATGCCCTCTGCCCCTATGTGATATATGTTTCATTCTTACATCCAAATATTCCCTAAATGTCATTTTGGACCTGAATTTTGCCCCTGACATTACCCAATCCTGGTGTATTTCATCATGTACTTCTCTAACAGTTGGCTCATGTTCTGGCGGAATATTTCTAGGGGTAAAAGTCGGCATGAAAGATCTGGCAGTCCCTGTTCTCTCAGGCTGATTGTTATTATCCTCTCTACCCCCATTATCTCCCCCATTATTCTGGTGTTGATCTATATTATGTGCCATAAATTGGGTCATCATATTGGTCATCCAGTTAAGGTTATCCTGCATTTCTTGTTGACTCCTAATCAATGTTGTAATTAGATCCATGTTGCCATTTTCAGGTTGTTCACCCATATTGTCTAAATCTGGATTTGACTTGTTTCTTCTGAGATAATAAGTGTGGGTAGGTTTTTTACTCATTAATTTTCTCTAACAGGCTGGCAAGATGTATTGCTCTGATACCACTGTAAAATTCCCAACCGATTTAACCAAAAATATTCTAGACTTTGCTCAAGTTATTCTAATAAACAGTTTGTGTGTAGTTGTTTTGTCAAGTTTAATACCCAGTTTCAAGAGGTTGTTAGGCCGTGTAGAAAAACAAACTTAACATACCAGTGAATAATGATATTAAATTCCCAGCAAATAGTAACAGAGTTATAAAATCATTCAGATTACAATTATTTACTTATTGTTATTACTTCACAGAATCATTTAAACTCATGCCAACAATATGGTAACCACATCTTGTACACTTTCTTGCTTGCTTGTTCCTTGATTGCAAATGATTATCATTGTCTTAGTCATTTATCATCATTTACATAGGATCTTGAATATAAATTGCCGGGATTATGCACCTGTTAGATGAACAGACGAATGTTAGATGAACGGACAAATGTAAGATTGTTGAAGACTCCGCTAACTTCCGAATAGTAACCAGACGGTTCCAACACTACCAGGCTACTAGCCTGGCCGCCTGCTCTGCTCAGTGTCGTTGAATACTTCAGGAAGGATGCACTATGGACGACGATTCATTTGCTTCTTTCAAGTATTCGTTGTCGTGAACCAAACTCCCAACAACGAGAGTATTTGATGTTCCCAAAGATAAAACTTTTGTGTTCTCAACGTGGATATTCACATGATCTCCTTAGCACATCTACCAAATTATTCCCGTGCGGCTTGTGCTTTGTTTTATGATCTTCTCTCTTTTACCTCGTGTCCATCCCGTCTTGTTTGTTCATTAGTCTCAATTTAATCCACACCAACTCAAATAGTAATTTCACTCCTGTAACTCGATCAACTTCGTACTGGAACTGCAGTAAGACGTATACAAACTTTTGCATTAACCATTATGTGAAGGAATTTTTGTCTCCTTCAACAGTCTCCACTAGGCCAAAAATTCTGACCAAAGGATTTATTCTTCCTCACTACCCGATAGTGCCTTCACAAATCCAAATTCTCGTGCAATTCCTGTAAAGGAACCGCTTGGCCAAATATTAACATACATACTTTATTTAAACTAAAACAATAATTATTTAATATTAGTGTGATCATATTTCCTAATTAATAATTAAGGTTCACTTATTCAACTCAAATGCCTTTTTATTTAGGGGACATTACATGTATCCAACAATGTAATGCCTTTGGCTATGTGTAGAAGATTAGGGTTGATGCCTCTACAAACAAACAAGAAGGTGACCCAATTAGACAAAATAGACGTTCTAGGTGAGCTAAATAACACCCATATGCAGGTAGAATCTGATCCTAGGGTCCAAAGTTGTATTGATAGTTTTGTCTTTGACATACCATATGGATATGGTATGCTATTGAATACATATTGGTCAAGGAAATCGAACGGATACATATCCACCAATATCCCTCATATGTGCCTACCATGGAGAGGAATCCCAAATCAAATAAAGATAGAAAGCATGCCCAGACTTAGGCAAATGATTATTGAATACAGTGAAGATATTTAATAACAATAATTATTTAATATTAGTGTGATCATATTAACTAATATTAAATAATTAAGGTTTGCTTATTCAACTCAAACACCTTTTTATTTAGGGGACATTACATGTATCCAACAATGTAATGCCTTTGGCGGTGTGTAGGAGATTAGGGTTGATGCCTCTACAAACAAACAAGAAGGTGACCCAATTAGACAAAATAAACGTTCTAGGTGAGCTAAATAACATCCATATGCAGGTCGCATCTGATCCCAGGGTCCAAAGTTGTAGTATTGATAATTTTGTCTTTGACATACCATATGGACATGTTATGCTATTGAATATAGATTGGTCAAGGAAATCGAACGGATACATATCCACCAATATCCCTCATATGTGGCTGCCATGGAGAGGAATCCCAAATCAAATAAAGACAGAAAGCATTCCCAGACTTAGGCAAATGATTACTGAGTACAGTGAAGATAATGAGACCTTGTTCTTGGAAACAAATTTGGGTTCATATCGGCATAGAATTGAAGAAGTTCTAATGCTGTGGTTCAACCAAAGGAAACTGTCTAGAAGAGACGCTAGACTCTACAAAAGTACTTATTGAAAATGACTAGGATGCACAACTGGATGAAAACGAAGGAATGTTTGAAAACTTCAGAATGTTTGTCCTGAAAAGTGTTAAACAAGTCAAATTGGGTAAAGACACTTGTATTTGAAATTTATTACCACCAAATTGGAGCAGAATCCAAAATGCCTTCCACTCTGAATTCTCATGTGTAATGTGCAAAATTGCCATAAAAAAGTGTCCAAAATGATTCCGCAAGCATCAACAACGGAAAAAATTGAAGAGATCAGGAATGTTGGGAACTCTTCCAAGGAGATTGTACCAGAGCCAGAATGTGAAGAAATTAAACAAGATCAAAATCAAGGTTCCCAAGGAAAGAATAAGAAAAAAGTTGCAGAATCACAAGCTATATCCTCTGATATGCAAGCAACTGATCAGGTCTGGATGCTATGTTCGATGGATCAAAGTCAAAGAAAGGAAATGGAGCAGACCTCACACTAGTGAGTCCAACTGGAGAAACCTACTTGGTTGCACATAAATTACAGTTTCATGCACCAATAATGTCATTGAATATGAATCACTAGTCCACAGATTGTTGCTTGCTATCCAGAAAAGTGCCAAGATCCTACATGTGCTCGGAGATTCAAATATAGTTGTGAGGTAGGTGAGAAAGTAATGTGTGTCATGATAAAAGACGAAGTCACTACCGAAACAGAGTGTGGGACCTTATCGAGAGTTTTGATGCATTCACTATCAAACAGGTGTACCGATCAAAGAATCCAGTGGCGAATTCATTAGCACAAGCAGCTAGTTCATTGGAACCTCTTGCGATGGATTGTGTAAAGAAATTCACAATAGAGTTAACTTCAGTACCCTCTGTCCCCGACAATGTCACTAATTTCCAAGTGTTTGAGGATGATAAGCATATGCTTGACTTTCTCACAAATTCATATGTGTTTGCCACCCAAATCATTGATGAGGAAGAATTGAAAGAAGCTGAATTCGATGTTGAAGGAATCATGAATTTAAAGAAAAATACCATTCCCAAAGGTATGGTGGAACTAGAAAGAATTTTCCACCCAGATAGGTTGAGCACTCTTAGATACTAGGCGACTGAAGGAAGTGTGAAACAGTGAACTTGGGAAAAGACAAGCACGTTAAGAATGTTTTCATTGGGAAAGTCTGTACACCTGAAGAAAAAGAAGATATCTTGAAAACAAAGGGAATTCCCAAGCGTGATAGCATTGGGATATGAAGATTTGAAAGCTTGTGACACTTCACTCATCACACACAATCCCACTCAAGCTACGAAATAAACCTTTTCCCAAAAGGAAGAGACCAGTCAATCATTGCTAGAACCATTATATATCAAGAAGTAAAGAAGTTGCCTTAAGAAAGGATCATCTTTCTAGTCAAACACTCGACGTGGGCTACCAATTTAGTTTCGGTACAATGAAAAATGGAGAAATAAGATTGTGTGGACTTTCAAAATCTTAATAGAGCCTTAAAAAAGGATAACTATTTGTTGCCATCACTAGATGAAGTGTTACAAATTGTTAATGGATCTCAAATGATGTCATTTTTAGATGTTATTCAAGATATAATCAAGTGATGGTGGAAGAAGACAGATTGAAGATTGCGTTCACAACCAAGTGTGGCACATTTGCTATAGAAGAATGCCTTTTGGCTTAATCAATGGTGGAGCTACTTTCTAGAGGGCCATGGATATTGCCTTTCGTGACTTAGTTGGGCAATGCATCATTATATATATGGATGATCTCACAGTGTTTTCCAAAAGAAGAGGGGATTACATAAATGATTTAAGAAAGATCTTTTAGAGATGCAAAAGATACAAGATATCTCTCAACCCCAAAAGGTGCATATTCAGTGTCACCGAAGGAAAACTTTTAGGGCATGTAGTTTTAGAACATGGAATTTCAATTGACCCAAATCGCATTGAAGCTATTTCAAGAATAGGCCAACCTACTAGTCAAAAGGAACTAAAGTCATTCTTTGGCAAGATCAACTTCGTGAGGAAGTTCATAATTGGATTTGCTGAGATAGTCGAGCCATTGAACGACATGCTAAAAAAGGGTGTGAAGATAGACTAGTCACCTCTAGCAAAGAAAGCATTCAAAGAAATTAAGCAAGTCATTGCAGATGCTCCAATACTCTTCAATCCTGATTATTCTAGACCTTTCTTCTTGTACTCCTTTGCCTCAGAGCACCTGTGTACAACAATCCTCGCTCGGAGAATAGATGACAAGGATGAACATCCAATTGCATTCATAAGTGCACCATTGAAAGATGTCGAGTTGAAGTACCTGTTGTGAGGTTTTCACACCATCGCCCCATTGCAAATGGGGACCCCCTCTTTTCGCTTAGTTGTCCTAGGTAGTCTTAGTTCAGTGGCGATTTTCAAGTCTCTGAGCCTAAAAGATGAGCTTGAGAGCTTTAGCTAGCGAGGGAGTCAAGTCAATCAAGGATATGAGTGAAGGCTGGGCTAAGCTGGTTAAGGATGTGCAAATAAAGTCAAGAAAATTCTTGGAAAATCCTTGTTCTAGTATTAAATTTATCTTAGAAAGTCGGGAAAAGTTATGGAAAAGAGCACTGATGGAAGCGTACTGATTCCTAAAATTTGGCCAAGTCTGAAATTTTTTATCATCTCCCAAAATCTAGAATCTCCATTATAACTCCTATGAATCTAAAACCACTCTCAAACATCCTAACAGTATATACATAAAATATAACTTAAAGTTATATGTTATATGTAAATATAACTTATACTTAAATGTTATATTTTATGTTCCACCTTGCCACATGAGCCTTCAAATTCTGAACTGCCACTTGAGCTCCCAAATTTTGAGTTGACTCATCAAGCCTTGATTTCCGAGTTTAAGTTGTCACTTCCACACTTGCCACTTGAGGGTATGATTTATGTGCCCCCTTGCCACATGAACACGGAATTTCTGCAAGCAACTTGATGCACTTGACACGTGAAGACAAGATTTCTGACCTGCCACATCAAACCTAGAATTCTACTTGCCACATGAAGGTCTAATTTCCACACGTTATGTTTGGCATTGACCCATGAGCATAAGATTTCCGCACTTCATTGCTGCATAACATAAGATTTCTGCACATCATGTTTGACCTTGCCACATGAGGCTATGATCTCTGATCTGCCTTAGAAATCAAATAATTTCGGTGAAAAAGAGGTCAAGTAAGTCGGCTGTGGGAGAAAATCGACCATTAAATGCTAATGTTAATCATTAAATTGATTGCAAACAATTCTTTAACTAAGTTGGCCCAAGTGGAAGAGGCATGTTTTTTGGCATAGTTGCCTATATAAGGGAAGCAAGAGCATCATTTTTAAATCACAAAACAATTTAAAGGCAAGCAGTTTGAATTACAAGCAGAGCAGATCAGAATCAATTACCCAGTGAATTTCATAGCAGCAGACCAAATTTGAAGAGGGTGTTCAAGAATAGTAGAAATCGGACCTCAAGCATCATTCTATTTCTTCAAAAAAAGGCTGGCAACCTCATAGTTTCCAAAAAAATATCAGAATTTAGAGCCCAGATCATACAAGGATTTACACATTAATGCCCAAATCTGAACATCAGCCTGTAAGGTATGAGGTGGAGATTTGGCAGAAGTTGTTACCTCTTGAGGAATTCGAACTAAATTGGCTCAAATGAAAACTTACTGTTGAATTTATATGCTTTATCATCAGATTTTCATTTGCAAATCAGATTTCAAGATGAAATGATAAAGTTCATATTTTCTTAGGCAAGTTAATGAAGATTGTTCATAAAGGAAAGTAGAAAATGTCATGGTTTTGAATTTCATTTCTTGGCAATAAATTTCCAATCTCTAGAAGAAATTTCAAATTCAATATTTAATGGAGGATGATGCATGTAGGTTGAAGATGCTCGAAGGCAAGAAGGATTATGGCAAGATCAAGAATGAAGGGTGGCTTCCACTTCAAGGATTCTGGACAAGGAAGATGGTTCGAGATTGAAGATCAGAATGATGATTTAAATTCAAGTTCAAAGTCAGATTATCAAAAGTCAAAGGCCAAAGGAACAAGATGTGAAAGAGAGCATCAAGTTCAGAATCAAGGAATTATGAAATGCATGATGAGCACTTTTATGTGGCACCCTGCAACATCACTTTGATAAATAAAGTATACTTTGGCACATCAAGCAGTGGAATCCACCTTGCCATGAGTCAGTAGCCGCATCAAGCAGTGGAATCCACCCTCTCATGTGGCAACCCTTGACACATGAAGTCCTTAATCCCGCCATGCCATATCAAGTTCCCAAACTCGACATGCCCTATGAGGGTATCAAATGCGAATGGCATCAAGTATTTACAAATCTGATCTTTAATGGTTCACCAAATTGTCAAGTCTGAGAGTTTTGTCTTACCATGTGAAGATGAAAAGTTGATTTTATCTCTATGCTGAAAGTTGCCAAATCAAACTGACACTTGGATACAAATTTCTGATTTTGTTTTGGCATAAGAAGTTTGATTTCTGAGTCATGCTTGCTTCATTGAGGTCTGAAAGTGCTGGTTTTGATGATGCCCCGCCGTATGAAGGGTGGAAATCCAACTTTCATGGAAGGGTAGAAATCTGACTTTCATGAGTCACATTGATGCTTCAAGTGGTGGAATCCACTCTCTCATGTGGCAAGCCTTGACACATCATGATGGAGATGTTAAAGAACATGGAAAGACTGATAAGAACTTCAAGCAAAGTACAATGTGAAGACTTAATGCACCAGCAAGCTACAAGTTGTTCATCAATCAAAGAAGGTGATTCTAAGTTGAAGATCAAGCCAACAAGATGAAGTGTAAGTAGAACATCATGACTAAGTTTACAAGCCAAAGGAAGAAATTATTGCAAACTTTAATTTTCGCCAGAAATCCAAGTTCAATAAGATAGTCCAACTCAGAGTAACAAGAATTGCGGCGATTCAAGCGATTCAGCGATCCGACTCGACCTCGCCGATTGTTTTTGAGCTAGAATCGGAATCGGCCAATTTTTACTGCAAAAATCGCATGAATCGGCATTTTTTCCTTCGTGAATCGGCCGCGGCAGCTTAAAGTGAAGACTTAAAAAATAAAAATAAAACACAAAAGTTTTTTATTGTTTGTTTGCTTGTTTGCCTTAGTTATAACCCTAAAAGGGCTTCTATTTCATTTGTATGAGTTAAAGTGAGGGAAAGTTAGAGAGAGGAAGAGAAAGGAGAAAACATAGGTTTCCAACCAGCAAGAAAGAAGAGCATCAAGGAGAGCATAAATCTATTGGGGAGGCTTGAAGTTTGCATTGGGAGCATCAAGGAGCCAATAGCAACACTCCTCAACGCATTTGCAAGAGGTAAGTGTTGGTTTTTTTTTCCATGTTAGTGTATTCTTCATTTTTTTGCAAAATTTTTTTAGTTTTAGCTTTAAAATTTAGAACTTGAATGTTTTTTTGAATAAATTGCAAAGTGTGATCTTGCAAACCCTACAACGTGTTTACAACCAATTTGCAAACATAATTTTACAATTTTCACAAAAAAGAATGTAGGGTTTAGGGTTTTTTATTAGTTTAAGATTGTTTAACAGCTATTTAAGACATGTTTTTAAATTTTAATTTAATTTTCTTATTGCAGCAGGCTGCAGCCTTAACTTTCATTTTCCAAATTTTCAAAATGGGAAAAGACCCTTTTTGGAAGTATACCGAAGACTTTCCAGGAAGGACAAAATATCAAACAAAATGTTTTTTTTGCAAAGAAATAAATTCCGGTGGCATTTATAGATTCAAGTTCCATATTGATGGTATACCTGGACATGATATCACAATTTGCACTAAAAAAACTCCCGAGGCAAAACGTGAGGTATATATGCAAATAGAGAACTTTGAAAGAGAAAAGTTAGAGAAGAAAAAGAAACTTGAACAGTTGCAAGCTATTGGTTCCCCATGTGCATCCGCAAGCGCATCTGTAGGTTGTGTTGGAGAGGGTTCTTCCAGGCCACCATTTCGTCCTAGTGCTAGTGCTAGGGCTGCTGCCACTACCACCACTGGTATTCCTTCTACTTTTGCTACTCATTCTGATAGTATTACCATTGGACCTAGAGTGCAGAAGTCACGACTGGACAATTATTTTGTACAACGCAGTACTCCTGACACACAACCCTCGCTTGAGAGCATGACTTGGAACAAGAACATTCATGATGCTGCAAGAAAATAAATTTGCAAATTTTGGTACTTTTGCAATATTCCATTTATTGCAGCCAGGTAATTAAAATTTAATTTACTTTATTTGGTTTTCCTTAATTAAGATTTTTAAGATTTTTAAGATTCTAAATTCTATTCATAATCTATTTGTGACAGGTCTCCTTTTTGGCAGGGCATGATAGATGTCGTAACTATTTGTGGTGCGGGGTTCAAAGCCCCTA
>MU225203.1:128895-145923 GCA_018584345.1 Thuja plicata
TTCGTTTCCGTCCTGACTTCAAGGCGGATGACGAGGTTCACAGTGGCCTATTTACAGTGTTGCAGAAGATGAGTGGCCATGTCCCAGCTACAACCAGAACCATAGAGCTAGACAAATTTAATTATAACGAAGGAGTCGTCTTCTCTAGTCCAATGGCCATAGAAGGTCGCTCATCAATACAGCCAGGTAACCATAAAAATAAAATAACCTTAAGTTATATATCTTTTAAGTTTTTAACGGTTTAACCTTTATGAGACTAATTGTTTTTTCTTTCATTTATTTTGGGAGACGTTTGGGTCCTCTGTCCCAACTCTTTAGAGAATTGCCATTCGGATTTTGAGTCAGCCAAGTAGTGCCTCTGGATGTGAGCGTAATTGGTCCATGTTAAAGCATATCCACTCAAAGATGCGAAATAGGTTGTCTGTGCAGAGGTTGAATGATCTTGTCTTTGTTCATTACAACCTCCGGCTTAGGACTAGACAGATTTTGGACCCTGACAGCTCTCCGATCACTCTAGACGAGGTTGATCCAGAGTCAAAGTGGCTGACTGAGTCTACCGATCCTGTCTTCACGGAGGAAGACCATGAGTGGGTTGACCAGGCAGATAGAGAGGCCGAGGTAGTGGCCATAGCAAAGGAGGAGCTTAGATCACGTTCAGGCACTGGCAGACGCACATGCACACGTAGAGACTCTACAGTTTCAGACCCTGCTGCTGTTGTTCAGGAGTCCATGTTACCTGTGGGGGCTATGGCTACTCGGAGCTCTAGGACCTACCTTAGACGCCTTACTAGGAGGAATAATATAGATTACTCAGAGGCTGAGGCTGAGGTTGCAGCTGAGCTAGAGGATGGTGATTCAGATTGAGGCACTTGGCAGATAGACTTGTTTTTTTATTTTGTTTACAAACATATGTTTCATAACTTCATAAGTATAACTTTCATGGATCTTCATCTTGACATACATATATGATTTGATGTCATTCGTTTTATAATTTATGCTTTATCATAGAGTTACATTTACATCAGCTATGTCATTGAAATCCTATGTTTTCTATTTACTTCAGCTACAATTTACATTTTTCGTATGTGATGGATGAACCTTATTTATGTATGTTAGGCTTTAGCTTCTATTTGATGATGTTATAGTGTGTTGATTAAGTCATATTCAATAAATGGTGCATGAAATAAGTTTTAAATCATTAAAATCTCTAAATTTAAAGGGTTTTTTCACTTTGCCGATTCGTAGCCGATTCACTGGCAATTCACTGCCGATTCGCAATTCGATTCGGCCTTGCCGATTCCGAGCCGATTCCGATTCTCGTTACTTTGCTGCAACTACATTCCACACTTACATCACTTCTACAAGTGTCAGATCAAGGTTAGAATATCAAGAAGAAATCAAGAGTTCAAGAACAAGCAAATTCAAGTTATGACAATGAGGAATGTTCAACGTGAAGGATTTCAAAAGATAGGAAAGAATGCATGAAGATGAAGCAATTTGAGAATATGAATCATCACAATTGAAGGCTTGATAATGTTGAGTATCAAGAGATATTGTCTCATTATCAAGAGGTATTTATCAAGTCTATGAGATAAGCATACTGAGGTGGCAAACACTCATCTTTAGCCAATCAAAAAATTCAAGTGGCACGTATCAAAGATTAACCAATCAAATCGAGCCAAGTGTGCATGTGGAAGGCATCTAATGCCTCTACCTAACCTATTTTTCCAAGTTACCGGATCCCCCTGTTTTGCCTCGGATCCTGGTTTCGATTCTACTCGGATTCCAAACAAAGATCTAGATTCCCTATGGATTCTGCAGTGTAGAATCCACAGAGAATCCGGAATCCTGCCAGAATCCGGGCAAAATTCGAATGGATCCACGGGATTCCACGGCTGTGGGTGCCCAAAAATTGGCCCCACATTTTTACCTAAGCTACTGGATGCTCTCCCCCCCACCCCAGATGCGGAAGCGGATGCATCCAGAGGCGGAGGTGTGGTGGTTGTGGGCAGGAAGCTCAATCTGGGCCTGTGCATGCCCTCTAACGCATCCAGATGGCATCCATAGGCCCAGATTGAGCTTCCTACCAACATCTCACACGCATCCGGAATCATTTGGACAAGAAAATGTCAAACTTGATGTTAATATGAGAAAAAACAACTTAAAACACATTTTTAACATGTATTATATAACATTTTTAATCATTTTTTTGCTCTAAATCCTAAAACAGCCCTAATAGAGGTCAATCATTATTTTTTCATCTCATTTTGTTTGCAGCTAAGCTCTCTTCTCATTTGGTCTCCATTTTGGCATTTTGAAGGCAAGGTGATTATTTTCAAAGCGGATCGTTCGTGAGGTGCCAAATAGCTTCCACAAAGGAGATCTAAGCATCTAAGATAAGCATTTGATCCCATTCTTGAGTCTTTTAATGATTTTTTTTTGAGATTTTGATGAATTTTTTCAAGTTTGGGAAGAGATTTTTCAAGTTTTTTTAATTTTTTTTTTAAGAAATAAAGAAACAAGTTTAGCTATCTAATTTAATATTTTTGTATCTTTTTTTGCACTTGTATGCTTGATGTTCAGAGTTTTTTTCTAATTTAAATTTATTTAATTTCTTATAATAGCAAGATATCAGATTGTATTGTGCAAGAATGCCCACCAGCAGTAGTCAAAGTTCAATGGGAGGGCAAGGAGCCGATAAATTCAAAATTGATGTAGGATCTCCTTTATGGAGACATGCCACATGAATATCACAAGTTGTAGGAGGTGGGTCCTATCTTTGGAAGTGTAATGTATGTGATAATAAAAAACCATTTAATAGCTCATACTCGGGTAAAACTTCATTTTATGGGCCCTTCTGGTAAAGGAATGGGAATGTGCAAAAACAAAGATGGGAAGGGGATGTCTAATGCACAAAATAGCAAGATATATAAAAGAACAAGAGGCTGATAAATTGGTTAGAAGATCAAAACAAACTTCTTATCAACCTCCAAACAAAAAGAAAAAAATGCAATTACCCATTGAACTAGTTGAATCCTCCAAACATCCATTCTTGCAAGTACCTGTACTGGAAGTGAAAGAGGAAGAAGTAGAAATTACTGCCCGCGAAAGAGGTCCATTGGCCACAACATTTAAATGGAGGCAAGAGAGCTTGTTGATCAAGCCATTGCACGTTGCCTCTATGCCAATGGTCTTCCTTTCAACTTGGTGAGACTACCATATTGGAAGGAGATGGTGGCAGCCATCAATAAAGCACCAACTGATTACACAGGTCCCGGGTATGAAAAGGTGCATACCACCCTATTGCAAAAAGAGAGGACTTCTATAAAGAGATCTCTTCAACCAATTAGAAATTCTTGGAAAACTTCAGGGGTTACTATTGTTTCCGATGGATGGAAAGATACAAGAAATCGTCCATTGATTAATGTGATTGCAGTGTCCCCCAAAGGGGCAATGTTTTTGAGGGCAGTTGATTGTGAAGGGGAACTGAGAGATGCACAGTTCATTTCCAGAATTCTCATTGAAGCCATAGAGATGGTGGGTAGTGCAAATGTGATCTAGGTAATCACGGACAATGCAAAAAATTGTAGGGGTGAAGGTGCTTTGGTTGAGGAACAATATGACCACATTTTTTGGACACCATGCATCGTACACTCCTTGAACTTGGTGATGCAGAAAGTTGGCACTCAAATAGATTGGGCTCACCATATATACCAAGAGGGGGAAGAGATCTAGATGTTTGTGGCGAACCACCAAATCTCATAATTGATATTCAGATCTTTCTCCAAATTGGATTTGTTGAAGGTAAGTGTAATTACTCAAATTACTTTATTTATTTACTTTTAATAAATTTTATGTCATGTTCAATTATCAATTTGTATATAAATTTGCTTAATATTTATTGGCATATTGTTATTAACTTACTTAGGTTGCTGAGACCTGATTTGCATCTCCTACTATTATTATGAGACGACTTGTCAAGGTGCGAGAGGCATTAAGCCAAATGGTTATTTCCAACCAGTGGAGTATATGGAAGGCTTCAAACTCAGAGAGGGCCAAAAAGGTCAAGACATTGGTCTTGGAGGATAGTTGGTGGGCTCATGTGCAATTTGTATTGGATTTCACCGAGCCTATCATGACTATGCTCTGATTTGCGGACACAAATAAACCTTGTTTTGGGGATGTCTATGATGGCATGGACACAATGGTAGAGAAGGTAAAATTTGAAATACAAAAACATGAGAATGACCCCATACAATGTGAAACCTTATGCAATAAGGTGGAAACAATCATTCATCATCGTTGGGAAAAGATGACTACCCAATTGCACCTCCTTGCATATGCATTATTTCCGAGGTGCTATAGTGCGAAGTACTTGCTCTGCCAAATAGAGAAGCACCATATGCAGATGAAGAAGTTGCTAATGGGTGCTACAAAGCTTTTGAAAGACTTCCAAGATGATGAAATGCATAAAAAAAGTTCGGACAAAATTTGGCTTATTTGCCTCAGGAATAAAACGCAATCCACTTGCAATAAAGGACCAATACGACATGGGAGCTATCACATGGTGGTACCTCTATGGTCAACCATTTAAGCTTCTACAACCTCTTGCAATCAAAGTCCTTTCAAAAGTAAGTTTTTTTTTGTTTTTTGTTTACCACTTGTATTCAATTTAGTACTTAACATTCATTAATTTGCTTTACATTTTTATGTTTAATGTTGTTAACATTGTCCAAGTTGCAAGTTCTTCTGCCGCTGAACGGAATTGGAGTACATACTCATTTATCCACTCAGTGAAGCGTAACCAGTTGGGCTCAAAAAAATCTAAAGACTTGGTTTACATTCATACCAACTTGCCTCTTTTGTCACGTAAGGAGGAACACTACAAGGATGGCGCAGCCAAGCTTTGGGATGTAGCCCCTGAGTGTGCCTACTTGGATACAACTGTTGAGGATCTTACTACGGTGACTACAAATTATGATAATGATGATGATAACATCATGACACATGGTGCATCTAGTACTAGTGAAATTGCTTTGGGCTCAAATGGTCTTGAACTTGCAGCAATTGAACTTGGAGATGATGAGGATTTTTTGAGAATCCTTATGATTCTGATTAGTGAACACCGCATCTTGATTGATGAAAATTGAATCATGAACTACATTTTGATTTTGTAATTGTAATGATTTTCTGATTTGCATTGGAATTGTGAACATAGAATTAGACGTATATGATATGGCTTATTAGTTATTAGTTATTTGAATATTTGTGAACTATCAATTGGCATTTACTATTTATCTTGATCAATGATGAAGTATCATACTATCAAATGATTTAATTTTCTATATTTCTTGCATTTCTTTGCATATATATATATATAAACGCATCCAAACCCCCCCCAAAAAAATTTGCACATCTACACACCCGCACCCGCACTCGAATCGGCAACTTGATTTTTACTATTGGATTGTCTATTTACTAATTAGAGTGCTGTTGTAAAACTCTATTTCGAGCTATTAGGTTGTGACTTCATTTGTATCAGATTTAATGATAGCAAACATTTCCACTATACTCACTGGTAATTGCTGAAGGCAAAACTTTCTATTTGCTCAAGCTTTAAATTGTTGGTTGAGGTCAGAAACTTAGTCCTGTAATCTGATTTTTATTAGTGATTATCTAAGGAGTACTTGATTTACCTCTAGTGTAATGACAGCAAACATTTCCACTATACTCGCTGGTAATTGTTGAAGGCAAATCTTTCTATTTGCTCAAGCTTTAAATTGTTGGTTGAGGTCAGAAACTTAGTTTTGTAATCTGATTTTTATTAGTGATTATCTAAGGAGTACCTGATTGGCAATTATGGATTTCCGATTTATCATTAAATGAGTATCACACTTCTAATTTATTATTATTATATGTTTGAAGTTTTGAACCAATGATGAATGAACATACATAGATACATACATACATATATAAATATATATATATATATATATATTATTTTTTTGAAAATGTCTATATATATACCAGCGGTACCGGAACCCACCCAATTTTTTTTTTTGCCAAATCTTGGAACCCGAATCTGAACCAGGATCAGCTACTTAGCTATTTTTTGATTGGTCAATAAAAACATCGTAATTTTCTCATTGGTTCACAAGGTGGTGCTTTATTCTTATTGGCCCATTAATTGGTGTCTTCTTTTATAAGCTTTTACCTAACCTATTCTCGCATTGGCCCATAAAAACATTGTAATTTTCTTATTGGCCCACAAGGTGGCGTCCTTTTGTAACTGGGTGGCCATTTAATAATTGTTAGTGGTGGTTATGGAAACCCTAATTAAGGTTGTGCTGGCTTAATCTTGGCCCTTGATTTCAAATCAATCAGAGCCACTCACTGTAATTGAACCAACTATATAAGGCCAAAGCTTTGTGATTTGTAAAAGAGAGAGACATTGAAATTGTTGCTACAATGCTATCAAAGTAATTGCTAATTCATTGTTGGTATTCATGGTAGATTACTTGTGTTTCTTTGGAGTATTGCATGGCTTCTACATTTCCTCACTTAGATTAGAATTTCATTTTATGTTGGTTAAAAATGTGTGGAGTAAAAATAGTCTTTAACCTACAACACCAACACTCAATAAATCATTATATTAGGGGTTAACAACATGATAATAAAATCAAAATAATCAACCAACCCACTAAAACCGACTTATTGCTTCCTATTTAGGGCGAGTATAATCCATGGAAATTGCTCTCAGATCATAAGCATATAGATTAGTGACTTGACTTCCCTAAAATGGACGATTCGAGTGAGCATGATGCAATTAATGCATTCTTTGCTCCAAGATCTTGATTAACCATGCAAATGCTAAACTAGAGATTGAGATCCTAAGCTAGAAATGAAGCTAAATGCAAGATTAAACTAGAAACAACATGATGAAAGAAAACTAAGATTAAGAAGTTTAAGCTAAGAACAATGCATACTAAGAAGCTAGAATGATTTTAGCATTATGACTCTACTATGCAAATTGTGATCACTTTAGATGAGTCAAGAGAAGCTTGTTTTATAGGAATCCCATGAGAATGAATGGTTAAGATTCAATCGTTAAGAGAGGTTGAGATTCATTTCTCCCTCAATCCATGTGAGCTTAATCCACGTGAGAAGTCATTGATTGGTCAAAGTTGTGTTTGTTTGGTTGTGGAAGAGACAAAATAGTAATTTCCTTCTTTTAATTCTCTTTTAATTAGCATTTTGGGTGCACACACGTGTTGAATGGGTTCACTTAATGAAATGGGGGTTAGGACTTTTTAATTAAGTGGCTTTGATTTACCAATTTAATAGCCTTGATGCTAGGATTTGAGATTTAGTTGATGATTGATTAAAAGATTGATCTAATTATGCAAGTATGGTTGATCAAATTTGCTCACATAATTAGGCCTAGTATTTAAATGTCTTTGATTAGGTTTTTAGGTCAATTAATCAAGATTAAGGGTTCTTAGTTTACTAGACCAATTTCAGGTGTTTACATTTGCCCCTCTTTGAATCGATGTGCGAGCAATGCGTGGATTCAAAGAACATATGATGTCGAAGCAGCGAACAGTTTGATGTGAAATGATGAAATTGTTCCTGATTGAGAACTGATTCCGAACTTGATCGCACGAAGATTGATCGAAGATCCAAAGATATCAGTTCCGAACTTGATTGGACGAAGACCGATGATACCGACTCCGAACTTGATTGAACAAAGATTGATAGATGATTCAAAGATACCGGTTCTGAAGACCGATAGAGAGGAACCAGAATGCTCATCTTGATGAGAAGCGATGAAACTGAACATTTGTCCGATGATGATGATGATGATAACTAACCAATTTGATGAAAAGTGATGAAACTGGCAAATATCATAAAAGACTCTTAAACCACAAGGTTGGTTTGAACGAGTAACCAGCTTGATGAAGTGCGATGAAACTGACTATTGTTAAGAGACTGATTAGGGTAATTAACTTGATATGGATCCTGATGAAGAAAATATCAGATTGATGTGGTTCGATGAAACTGATATGCCCCGAGAGGTTCGACTGGTTTGAAATGGATTAGATGTTTGTCCAAGCAATTTGATGTGAAGCGATGAAATCACTCATGTAGAGAAAGATCAAAGAACCTCAACTTGATATGGATTCTGATGAAGTTGAGATGCCCCTAGCGATGAGGTCTTGCTTGATTTGATGTTTTGCGTTCGATTGACTTGATGATGTATTTATCCTGCCCCCTCAAGAGCGAAATCGAAATTTTGGTGGAGTACTGCATTGGTTTGATTGATAAAAAGTTTCAAATTTTGACTAGGAATGATGTTAGATTGATTTGATTTGATTCAAAAGAGGTTGCAGATGATTGTGATGAAGTTTCGAGCTTGATTGAGGGCATTTCAACCAAGTTTGACCAATGTTTGACTAAGTTTGACTCAGTTTGATCATGGTTTAACCATGTCGGTTTGACTAGGTTAGATAGAATTTGAATTGACTCATGACCGATTTTGCAATGAGAAGCTTGATTGCGCCAGCAGTCAATTGTGTTTGACTAAAAACTTTGACTGAGGCGTTTGACTTGAAATTTGATATTGGCTTTTGATTTCGCTCCCAAAAATGGATTCAGGATGTTTAAATTAGGTAATGGGGCTGATTTCGAAGCCATGCGATGATTTTGAAAATTAGGACAAAAAGGCTATAAAAGGGCCTTGAGGGGTCATTTTCACATTTGACTTTTGGAGAACCTTTGAGCTCCTCTAAGAGAAAAGATGCATGTTCCAATCCAGAATCATCGATTCGAGCTCTAGAGACGCCACAACCGACCCAAGAACTACGAACCATCAGTTAGTGATCGAATCCAAACCTCGTTTTGCGAATTTTCATGCTTTTTTGTTAAATCTTTTCACGTATTAGTCGGTAGGAAAACTCGTATGATAATCTTCTTTAAAATGTTTTGTCATTTTCATCAGCAAGTTTTATCAAATAGGATATACCCTTATTTCGTACGAGCCCTCATGTTTTTGACCATTTTGTCATACAACCCAGTACATAGTATCGTATAAGAGTTTTTCATTGTATTGGCCGGTGAGAATTATCATACGATAATAAATTAACTGTCTTTTATTGTATGGAAAACAGTGGCTTCATTTCATCCTTTTTTTGTTCTCGTCTGATCGTTGTACTTTGCATTTTGATTTGTTTGTCTAATTTCTAATGTTCTATGATGCTTTTTCTCTTTGATTATTGCATATATTGCTTGATTTGATCGAATACTGATACTTTTTCATTATTGATTTGTGATGCAAGTGCAGTTGAGTGATCCACAGTTCCATTGCGCCTATCCACACATTATGCAGTTGGTGCACAACCTATCTGACTAGGAGAGGGTCGTGCTTGATTAATGTGGGCTTGGTAAGCTCACAGACATTCCTGATATTCGTGTCAACCATAGATTATTGACTGCTTTGGTGGAGAGATTCCACTCAGAGCATAACACATTTCATTTGCCCACGGGTTAGATCACAGTTATACCGGAGGATGTTTGCAGGATCCTTCGTATTCCGTTTACTACAAACTTGGTATATTATGATTAGGATCCTACACCAGGTATAGCAGCTTTACAGTAGGTCTTTGGGGATCACACGATTTTGGACAAGCATCTTACATGGGAACATATTATGACGCAATATTGTTGAGTACGAAGCCTTAGTGAAATTACAACTAAATAGTGTTTAGTTAATAGGAAGATATTTGGGATGCATCTTTGGTGAACTCACTTAGACCAAACCACTAGCTGCTTGTTGATTGTAAGTTTGTCTTGCATGGTTGAATGACATATTTATGAATTTTACTTTGATTATTGCTTGCACATTGACATGCATCGATGGATGGTGTTAATGGAATAGTGATAGTTTGAACATCTTACATCTACCTTAGGAGATTGCACTAGCTTGGTTGATGTAGATAGTTAAACTAAATCTAGTAGAGTCACAAAGGCATTCATCATTTTCTCAACCCATGTCCCCTTTGCAATTTGTTTGGTTGGAAGTAGCTAAGGTAGTTGACATTGAATGAACAACGTAAGTCCCTTTGTGATACCCAACATATCACATCACAAAATTGAGTGAAAGTCCACAATAAGAAGGAACCTTGGGGTTGTCTCATTTGATCACACAATCCATATACATTGTTTAGCATATGAGCTTCCTTGTTCTAGAGAGAGTTGGAGATTTGGTGTTTCATTTGGAATACTAAGTATTTGAGTCTACATGTAGTGGCATAAAAATACATCAACAGTACCCGAATATTGAAAAGCAAGCTTATGCTTTGGTGAAGGTCATAAAGAAATGCAAGCACTACATTTTGAGAAGCAAGGTGCATTGTATAGTTCTAGATGCAATAGTGAAGACACTATTGATGCAGAATGAATTAGAGGAAAGAAGAGGAAAGTGGGTGACCACCATCCAAGAGTATGACATTGAAATAAAGCCGATGAAGCTAGTTTGTGGACAAGCTCTAACTCAAACGATAGCCAGAACAGGACTTGGATTAGTACAACAAACTTATGTAAAGGATGAGGTATCCCTAAGTTAATGGTATGATGACATTGTTTATTATCTACTAAATCATAGGTGTCCCTCCCATTTGAACCTTGTGCAGAGGAGAGCCTTAAGAATGAAGAGTCAGCAATACATGCTTCAAGGATATGTGTTGTATAGGAAAAACCATGAAGGGATCTATTTGAGGTGTATTGGGAAGGAAGAAGCAAGGCAAATCATGGAACACTTTCACAATAGGTTTGTAACCAGTCATGGAAGTGGTATGGCCACAGCTCATCAAATCTCAAGAGGATACTACTGTCCTACACTATTCAAAGATGCATATGAACATGTGAGCATGTCACACATGCCAAGTAGTCGTTGCTCATGAAAAAGAATCCTGCTATTCCATTGCAACCCATTATTTAAGTACGACCTTTTGCTAAATGGGGACTGGACTTTATCGACATCATCAATCTGTCTTCCTCTACACAACACAGGTATATCCTAACCGCTAATGACTACCGCACAATGTGGTCAGAAGCACAAGCCTTAAACTTTTGTACAATTGATGTGGTAATTAAGTTTCTTGAGGAAAATGTTATCACTAGGCTTGGATGTCCTCAAGCTCTAGTGTGTGATAATGGTCCTGCATTCTCATTTCTAAAAAATTTCTAATTGGGCTTTTGAATATGGGGTAACACTAAAGTTTTCATCAAATTATTATTCACAGGGCAATGGCTTGGCGGAATCAACGAACGAAAATCTATCAAGTGTGATCACAAAGTTACTCGACCAGAATCCAAAGGACTAGCACATGCAATTGAAACTTGCTCTTTGGGAAAATAGAACCCAAACTAAACATTCTTTGGGAATATCCCCTTATCACCTGGTCTATGGACAAGATCCAACCTTTCAAATTCAATTAAGAATCCCAACCCTGCAATTCATGCAGGAATACCTGGAGAGAGAAGATAGAGTTCAGATGCATCTGTTCTTGTTGTCGTGCTTGGAAGAAAAATGAGATCAAGCTTTAGAAAACTTTGCTAAAAATCAAGGAGTGGTTAAGCATTGGTTCGATAGACAAGCCAGGATCAGGTCATTTTGGATTTTTGACTTGGTCTCGTGTTGGGATAAGGCCCATGAGCGGAGAGGTGATCATGATAAGTTTGACAAGTTATGGATGTGCCCATATCAAATTTCTGAAATCCTGGAAGATAATGGATTTAAGTTGAAAACTTTGACAGGAGAGGACATTGCTTTGCCCATTAATGGACAGTTCCTCAAGCATTACTTCCAACCGTAGGTTTCCTTTTGGGGCCTATTTTGTATATAGTTAGTTAGGTTTCCCGTTTTGTTTTTGTTTTTGGTTTTGGTTTCCCTTGTTATTTCCAGTTTTGATTTTGGTGTCTTCCTTTTGGTTTTGGTTTCCCTTCCCCTTTTGGGTCTTCGTTTTGCTTTCCGTAGGTTAGGTGCCTATTTCCCTTGGGCTTGTCCACTCAAGTGGTTTTGCTTAGGTTTAGGTTTTTAAGTGGCCTGAATGTTTGAAGTCTGCATTTGTGAGAAAGGGTGATGATGTCTTTCTTTGCATAGATTCCACTAAGTTATGTTAACTCATTTCTTCGATAATTATTTATGGAGATCCTTGGAAGCCAAGGTTGTTTTTCTTATGTCTATCATCTGGTTTGGTTATATACTTGACTTGGAAGTTTAATCATTTATTCTGTTTTAACACCTGAATCTTGAGATTACTATACTTTTCACGCCTAATAAATTGCTTTGAGTCATTTTGATTCCTTGGGAGAAGTTATGGCTAGTGAAAATCATACATCTTGCTTTAGCGCCACTGTAATTTACAAACCCATAGTGAGCTTCATTGCTTGCGAGCCAAGAGAATAGAAAAAAATGCAATATCAAAAGAAAGAAAAAAGAAGATAAGATAAAAAGATCAAATGACTAGCTTTGAGAATATATGGACATCTTTACAAGCTTGCAAAAGAATAATTTGTCAGAAGTAGAGCAATCTTTGTGGGAATTACATCGACAACCTTGTCGTGGCTATGGACGCTTGATTGGCAACAAGGCAATGTCCAGGATGCTTATGAAGTTTATATATATATATATATATATATATATATATATAGCTAGCCATGGCTATTTCTAAGAGTCCTAACAGTCTTATGAGATGGAATTAACGAATTTGCACACAGGTGATCCCGGACAAAGGTGTTCTGATGCAATATTTGATTCTTCTTCCCTTGTAAGTATGTCTTCTCTCTTTATGATGGCATAAGAAGGATTAACCATGATTTTGGGTTCGTATTGGATTTTTATCATTGAAATATTTTCAAACATTTAACCCATGGAGTCGCCAGATGTTGTGACCTTTTCACACATCACCCATTGCAAATGGGCACACCCTATACTTCTGACCACTTGGTCGTTTGCTTTTGAGTTCCTGGTAGTTTGGCATAGTTTCCCGAAGTTCCAAGTGTTTGGAGAGGCATTAATTTATGCTAAGTTTGGAATCAAGTGTCATTTGCCTCTGGCTCTAAGAGAAAGTTTTGTGACTATCGGGGATGGTGAATGAAGACATTATATTTTGCCATTAGTATATGCAAGGAAAATCATGATAAACACCATCGGTTTATACTACACCGACAGATAGGGCATAGCACTACCCGACGCCAAGGTTACCGATACTGCCAAGTACAAAGCATCCCGACGAACACTATTCAGTGTTACCCGATGACAAAAAGGACAAAGGAACCCAACGAGAAACCAATTGTGCAACCCGACGATACAGTCAAGAGTGGAACCCAACAGATGAAGGGAACCCGACGATCAAGAACCGACAGTCAGTTACATCCCGCAAAAAGTGGATCTGACTTTCCATGTCAGATAAATCACTGAAGTTTTATATTTAGCTTCTTGATTTGTTTTAAATCCATTATGTGAGAGAAAAGCAATGTAAATATTATTGTTTTTATCAGTTTAACTGATTTAAAACATGCAAACTAAAGGATCAAGGTCAAGTTCTATACCTTGGATCTAGAGTTAACATTGTAATGCGTGATTCTAAAATAGGTAAAATACTTGTATAAATAGATGCTCAATCAATTGTGAACATGTTGTTCGATGATGATTGTAGCCACTAAGAGCATCTAAGGATCAGACAAGAGAATTCATGCAACAGCACAGACAAAGATTAAATCAGTTGTCAAGAACAAAACAAAGGCTACCGACGAGCAGGAAAAGGTATTAATCAATCACTATAGGTGATATTCATATACTGTAAGCTTTAATGGATTTGTAATCAGCAATTATAGATTGCATACAGTCAGGTCAAACATATTGTACACATTCTAACAAGTGGGGTACACTTAAGAAATCCTTTCAAGGAAGGTGGACTTAACAGTCCTATTGTAAATCTCTTAACCGAGTGCACACTACATCAGTGTTGCTAAAGCTCTTAATAGAGTAGATCCTAACAAGTCTCCACATTAATACTCCTAACAGGATAGATCATCAGAAGTGATCAAATTGTAAGCCTTAATCGGCTCCCTTCCAATCTGCAGATAGTGAAGTTTTGTGGGTGCCATCCACAGCGCAGTTTTTACTTCCTAACAAGATTTTTCTGCGATATCATATCTTGTGTTATGTGTCTATTACTTTCATGAATGTTTCTATGAATGTTGCATACAATTAAGTTTATGAGTTAATACTACATGCATAAGAAAGAACATCAGATATGGTCAGTAATACAGTAAAGATTGATTACTAATGATGAAAGGTGAAATATGTTAAAAGTTTTAGAGGTATTGATTCACCCCTCCCCTCTCAGTACTACTTCCCATTAATCCCAACAATTGGTATCAGAGCTAAGTCTCTTCTTGGAAAGCTTAAAAGCTGAAGAGAAAAGATCATACAATAGAGAAGTACAAACTTGATAAAAATATTGAGAACAAAAAGCTTGAAATACAGATGTTCTATGAACAGTATAAAGAAGCTAGAATCAGTATGAGACAACTGCTAGATAAAAGAAAAAATATGGCATCTCGCTATAATGAGACAGATTATCATGAGGAAGAGATTCCAGATTTCTTTGAGTCTTCAGGATCAAATACAAGCAAGGAATCAGATACATCAGAAGAAAGCATCACAAGCCTAACTGAAATCAATCTACATATGGTTGGACAAGTCAAATCTCTGCAAATCGGTCAAGAGACACAGATGGTAAGAATGATTGATGTCATGAGTAATGCAAGGCAAGTTGAACAAGAAAGAACACTAGCTATTGATGATAGAAGAAAGATCACAGACAAGCTACAAGAAAAGGAGTCTGAGATACAAAGACTTACAGAGCATCACCATAAGGTAACTAATCAGATTATTCTTATGAGTCAAGAAGCAAACAGAATGAATGTGGAACTCATTGAAAGAATACAGATTATCGGTGAACTAAGAGAAGAGAATGAAAAACTAAAGCATAAGGCTAGAATTCAACAATAGCACAATGACATGATTAAGAGAGCTGAAGAGAGTACAAAAAGGATGGATGAATTCTTGAATGCACAAATAAGACCCAACACCAACACTGGACTAGGGTACACCGAGCATGGAGAGTCATCAAATGAAGTTGATCCAAAAGATGCCTACATCAATCCTAGACCAAGGAAGCTGACATGCAATCACTGTGGAAAGTAAGGCCACACCTCAAATGTTTGCAAGAGCAAAGAAAAAGGTATTCCTAAATCCACATTTACATTCATGGGACATTGTTATAATTGCAGCAGGAAAGGACATAAAGCACATGAATGTAAATCAAAGGTGAAAAAACCAAAGAAGGAAACCTATATGGACAAGTATTGTCCCACCTGCAAAATGCATGGGCACACATCTCTGGAATGCAGGAAGAAGAAAATTGAAGCATGGAAACCCAAAAATGAAGAAAATGCATATAAACCGAGAAGAGTCAGTAATTCATATGTTTGGGATAACAATACATGGATAAATTGCACAGCATGTGGTAGATATGGTCACATTGCTACAAACTGCATGAGAACATGGACCAAAAGGTCTAGAGGCTGGACCAACCCCGGAATGGCATGTTTGCACTGTCATAAGGTTGGACATCTAAAGAAGGACTGCACAGACCGAATAACAGAAACCACCACTTTTCCAAATGGTAACACCATTGAAGACATCAAGAAAATGAGAAAGCAAATGTGGAGGAAAGCTTCAACTAATGAGGAAGCTGGACCAAGCAATGCAGTAGGTGACACCTCATCCCATGGATCTGGTGACATCACCACCCCCGCCTAAAGATGAACAAGTATGGAACTGCACTACACCAAGTCATATTTTGCATCAGTTCCATTATACAAATTGATAGATAGTCAAAATTTGCATGAATAAAGATGCATATTATGTTACTTGTTACAATTCTGCAACCCCGTCGGTAAACACATACTAAAAATCATCGGTGAACATAAAAGGATGAGCTGTCTACACTTACGGAGAATTGTCAGTCAACACATAAAATGGCTAAGTCGCTAATGTAACCCGACACCCGTCGGTAAGGAAGCAAAGTCACAAAGTTGTCTTGACACTACACCGAGATTCATCGATAAAAGCAACAATCTTAACAGCCATCCCGAGCATCCTGTCAACACCGAGAATGTTATTTAAGAGTCTTCCCGACGAACTTCGTCCTCATGACATTTATGACAGACTTAGGGCAAAAGTCTATAAATACTCGACGGAAGCACTTCATTTCTAACATGCGATTTGAGAAGAAAGAACAGAGCGAAAACAGAGCAAATAGCAGAGCGACCTCGACTCAATCCAACACACTCCAAACATATCATTCACAAGTTACACGGATCGAAGTAAGTACTGAGCGCACCGAAGAACTTTGTTGTTATTTTTGAAAAAGCCCTAAATTCAAAACACAATGGCAATCACTTCAAGAACAATAAAGTTGAAGAGTGATAAGAAGAATGTCGTCAAGTTGATCAAAAACAGCACTTGTGTGGAACCTGTTGATGTGAGTTTTGTACCACTACATAACATATAGGAATTGAACACTTGATACAGGATATCAAACACTCAACCCTCTCTTGAAAAGTAATTACTCATGAAGGACATGAGAAAATCTCCAAGGTTCCTTACACCTGTGGATCCTAACTCAGTTATATTGATGTGATTTGCTGGTTAATCACGTAGGCGGGTTACGTTGTTCATTCAAGGATATCAGATTCTTGCCATGATGATGATGGGACTTAGCTTTTCAATGTATATTCAATGGATCTATCTCCTTAATTTATATCATTTCCAACTTCGCTCATCAAAGCTTCCACTACTAAACTACTCACTGCTTTACTACTACTCCTATGGAATGGAAAGATTAGCAAATGGACGGGGATCAAACCTAATGAAAGCTTGCCAGCGGCGCTACC
>MU225203.1:176044-186973 GCA_018584345.1 Thuja plicata
GAGATTCTCTGAAACTCGATCCTAAGATATCTGACGCTCTGTGCAAACACCCTGCCAATCCTGGCCATACCAGAAACCCCACTTACTAAAAATAGTAAGTCAGCCAAAATGACCCGAACGAAGAGCATACCTAATAAACTGAATCTCCAGAATGGAATCCCAACGCTGGCTCCCCAATTTGACCCCCTCTTAACACCCGATTAGCTTGCGAGGGTCGCCAAACCAAGCTAATCCCGAAGTCTGAAAAACGGGGACATTACATTCCACTATATTTATGATCGCTTATTCTTTATTAATTGTCCGATATCCCTTTTCATCCTCCTATAACCTTATTTATACCTTCAAATCTAAACGAAGGGGTGCATCTTAAGAGAGTGATGCCTTAATTCAAAAGGTACGTCTTCTAACTAATCGCTGCTTTGTTTATTACTTACCAAACTGCTGTCTATTGACACTTCTCACAAATCGCACCTCTTGGAAATGTTAACCATTGTTTGTAAACAATTCCTTGTAATCCCTGGATAAAGTAGACTCAGCGCCACTTAATATATGGTCGCCTTCAAATGCTATCATTGTCATTCTTATTTTTTATTGCTGTTATTAAACTTGTTTATTCCTCAAACCTTCACAGTGTCTGATCTTCTATCTGTAAGATGATTTACATTTATCAGTTTAAGTAACAAAGAGACTAGTCAATGTGTCTATTAACTCTGTGCCATGTCTTCCATATTATCATCAGCCATTATTACTTATCGCTATTTGTAAAACCTTATATATTTAATATATGTGATTTTAAGTATTGTCGCTTAGTGGCTTAATCAAGCCCAAGTGTTTGATGGCAAGATAATCATCGATTGTTTTATATTATTTATAAAATTAATAATATCATTGGTTAATATTATTACCAATAATATTTATTCATATATTTAAGATTTATATATTTTTTTGATAAGTACTAATATTTATTTATAATATTTGAGTAATACCATTGACTAATATATATATATATATATATAGTTGAAGCAATGTATATTTGTATTATAAATATATCAATTACGGCTCGTGACATTGAGCCAACAATGAGGGCAAAGTATGTAGGCCTGGGGTATGTCTCAGGTCATAGAAATAATGTTACGGACGTTACATGTTCTAGCAAACTAATTCAAGAAATTCAATGTTCTTATTGTAACAAGAAAGGACATGTTGGAGTAAGCACTTTAGAATGAACCTATTTCAGGATGCATTAAAATTTAAAATGGATTGCAGATGGAGTTTTGGATCGAGCAGGTACAAGTTGACAGGTATGATAAAAAAAAATATTCAAGAAAAAATGTTCTTATGTGAAAACAAAATCATTGTCTTTTCAGATGTCTACAAAGGATGAAATGATAGAATAATGACCATTTTTTCCCAATGTGTATTATGGTGGAGAATGAAGGATAATAAACATTGTTTAATATAGTTAGTTATTAGTTTACTAGTGGTCGGAGTTTTTGGTTATATTCGGAAATCTATATATGCAGAAAATTGTATTATGAGAATGTAATAGAGAATAAATACAATGAAATATATTTTGAATTTGATATATTCTCTGTGTTTTATATATTTTTCAGTTTTGTTATTATTTTCAATATTCCTTCAGTTTGTGCCATTACTCCTTTTCTACCAGTAGGTAGCCTTGATTGTGTGGGATATGACATTATGGAGTGTAATCTACAATGTTGATGCAAAAGAATCTTACACAATTGAATCTAGAAACAGCACTCATTAAATTGAGTCTTATCAGCTAATATAAAGAGTCTTCTTCAGATTCTCTAAAACTTGCACAATAAATTTTTTCTGGAAGTTTAGAATAATAGATGAAACTAAAGAAATGAGGTTAACTTTGTACCTGCTCTTGAGGATCTACTGACATTATTGTGAGCATAGCAAGCTGCATCGGCATTAACTCAGATGAGTGCATGGCTCCAATATAAGCAAAAGTTAACCAAGTCAATATATGCAAAAGTATACACTTCATAATCTGTCAAAAGTTTTGGGGGTATTAAAGACAGCAGCAGCAAAAGCTCAGGCATGGCTTGGATAAATCAAAAGTAGGAAGACACCATACCTATTGCCTCTGATGCTATTACAGAGAAGTCAGTTAGAATGCCATCAACAGAAAAAATATTGTTATCCACAAACTGTAGATACTCTCTAACTGGATCGTAGCTATAATTGTAGCTCGTGCCATATTCATCATTAGAAAAGTCAGCTGCAAAAATTTCCAGCCCTGATGTGTGTGCGTCTTTAACAAGACTTGTAGGAGCTTGTAAATATCCATCTGTACCAACTGGCCAAATAAAGCTCTTTGGAACAAGGATTCCAGCAGAAAATTTCTTCACGAATGTTAAATTTGTTAAGATGGAACCATAGGTTTGATTTATTGAAGGGTCAGTATCTTCTTTGTTCAGAAATCTGAGGATCAGCTTTGTCTTGCTTCCGCTAAAATTTGGTGCTATAGCTCTTAAAAACCCAGCCTCAGTTGAAGATATGTAATCCAATTCCATATTTCTTGATAAAGTCCGCACGTATGATGGCATGCTGAGATTGTGCTCATCATAAAATTTGGAATACTGCCATGAATATGAACAAAATAATAGTCCAAAACACACTGATAAGGACTGTATTCTTGCATATTGATACAATTAATCATTTTTATCTGTCAAAGCTGGCTACCCATTTTGGACCATTGCCGAATACTATGTAAATAAAAATGTGTGCTTTGAAGTTAAATAGGATACATTCATTCAAATTAATGACATGTGTGCTTTTACATTCATTCAAATTAAAAAAAATGTGCGCTTTGAAGTTAAATAGGATACATTCATTCAAATTTGGGTCACCTTGCCTTGCGATTGTCAATCAATATACAGAATTACTCATTGAAAATAGTCTTCTAAGTGATGGCTTGAGCATTAAAATACATTGACTTAGCGAAAAATCCAGCATAAATAAAAATATTTGAATATCAAACATGTGTAATATAAATTTATAAGCATCTACTATATGCAAGACCACAGGATTTACCTGTACATTCAACCAAATTGCGGAAGCATTAATTCCAGCCAGGGCATTTGGTGAAAGCAAATGAAAAGCTCTATCGAAGACCGCAGGACGTACCGTGTATGGCTGAATTGCTGCGAAAAATTGCAAGAACCATTATTTATCTACACAAGGCCCCAAACACAAAACCATGCATTTTCGATATAAAACTCAGAAGAACAGAGTTTTATTTTCCACAATATCTTCTACTACTAATCTTGTCTCTTTATGACCACTTGCACGTGATATATTTAGCCCTATTGTTTCTAATTCCAAATATACTTTTATCAGTTGTAGGTCAAGCTTGTTTCTGGCTTTACCACATGCTTGTTCTAGTTTTGTATATAAAAGGAAAGCTGAAGTGTAATGAAAAATGGACAGATATATCAAGTAAATTGATGACAGACTACTAGATCCTCTACAGAAGTGTAGAGTGCTTAGGTATTTATTCTCTAGAAAGGGCAGAAATATTAAGATAAAACATAGAGAACTGGGCCTTTCCATGAATATTAGTACAAATACAATCTAATCAGAATGATAAATGAGATGGTCTGGCATCTGGCAATAAGAAAACTTCTGTTAACAAACATAGAAACAAGTGTACAATAAGCAACCATAATAGAATGATGCCTTACTCCACCTTTTTAACTCACCTGAAATATTGTTGAGGAGCAGATCTGATGTGTAGTCAATAGCAAAATATCCACTGATGTTTTTGCCATTGACAAAATAAGTACTCTGATTCGAGGAAACAAATTGTATGTCTGTAGAGTTTTCCAAGTGTAAATCTGTTCGGCATATGCCTTGTGCATCTTTTGTTAATTGCAAATCACAGAACATTACAGCATTGGACAAGCTGGTACGAATTGCAATTTCATATGCATAAAGAATTTGGTCAGGAAAAAGTCCAGACAGACCACCGCGAGCTATGACCATTGGTGCTTTACCTGCACAAAGAGAAGTGAAACAACTGATAGTCTGAGAGTCTCTTTGTAACATCAATGCAAATTTCAGAAAAGAAAGCAACAAAATTTAAGTTGTTTTAGACTTTAAGTCAAGTCCAATCCCTGAGTTGCGCTTATGTTGTCTAATGCGCCCAATTCTTACCTTTTGCACAAAGATATTGGGGAAGTAGAGCATTAGGTGGAGGCCTATTTTGATTGTTTAATCTATCACCTACACACGTGGAAGCACCAAGGTGCATCAAACTACTGAAGAGACCGCATAGATACATAAGGTGATTACATTAAATTGTTGAAGAGATCACGAGGGTACAAAAAGGATAATCTGCCCCCTAATATTAGTATTGTGGATTGGGATATACGATATTAAGATTTGTTTCTTGATTGATATGAGGGGGCCTATTGATGTGAGTTTTGTTCTACTACAACATGCAGAATCGAATACCTAGTATTCTGTGATGAAACACCAAATCTCCAGCTCTCTCATGAATAAGGATGCTCATACGCTAAACAATGTAGATGAATTGTGTGATCAAATGAGACAACCTCAAGGTCCCTTCTTATTGTGGACTTTCACTCGGTTTATGAAGTGATATGTTGGTTATCACAAAGGAACTTACACTGTTCAATCAATGGATATCAACTTGACTTTAACTTATTCCAACTACTTCCAACTAAACAAACTACAAAGGATAAGGGTTGACAAGGTTAATCTAACTCTAAGAATGTAAGATAATGTTGATGATGGGGTGAACCTCTAGCCAGTCCTTGCTTTTCCGTGTCAACTAGGCATAGGAGGGTGTTATCTTCTACGAATGCGAGAATGGTTTTCACATTGTCGATACTCATTCAAATACCCTATGAAGGCGCAACCTAAATGAACATCTCCAATAGAAATTAAACACTCGCAATTTAGGCCCAGATTAACCTTGCACTGTTACTTATAATCAGCAAGCACCAAAAGGTAGGGACACTAGCTCCACCATTAATCACCATTCAACAATATCTTTCATTCATCTACTTCTACTTCTACATAACATGAAATAAAATCCTAAATGATGAAACGTAGAAACCATGCAATACTTCAAAGAAACACAAGTAATCCACCATGAAGACCAACAATGAATCAACAATTACTATGATAGCATTATGGCAACAATTTCAACAAGTCTCCTCTCTGTTAAGTTTTAGAATCGCTGCAAATATAATAGAACTCTTTATATTGTCTGTGTGTTTCAAATGCAGCAATCTCTCTTGCATTTATATTAAGGATGAGGCAAGGAGAGACATTTGATGGGACATGTCTATTCATTATTATATGATTAATATAATGATGATTGATTATGTAACTATTTCTTTAGAGAGGCATGTCCTTTAAAGGACATGGCTCTTCCCATTAATTATAATGTAATCAATCTAATTATGTTTCATCAATCAATTATTAATTTAGAATAATATAATAGATTAATATTGAATATTAAATTTCATATGAATAATAAAAATATAAGATATATAATATATTATTATTAATCAACATATACTATATGTATTCTAAATGATCATACGACTGAAGCTACAAACATTAACACTCCCTCTTGGCTAGGGAGGATGATCAAACATAATGTGTAGTGGTCTCCCATGCCAACACTTATGACCCTCACCATAGCTACACAAAACATCAACACTCCCTCATAGCCAGAGAAGATAAAATCCATCAAAATGTAAATCTCAATAAGTTCATTAATTTTGGAGAGGAGATATCACCTCACTGTGATATCAGGAGATATGGTGTATGCAGGAATATCAAGTCACGTGATATTCACCTTAACTCAAAATATTTTAGATATCACCTCAATATGATACCAGAGATATGTTCTGACCAAGAATATCAAGTCTCATGATATTCACCATAACTCAAAAAATATCCTATAGGTAATGTGCACATCTCAATAATACTTACCATAGGAACAATTTATCATAACAAGATGTCTATCACAATAGAAGGCCATGGTCTGTTTAAGGGACTTAATCCACCATGCAAGATATCATCTATCATGATCTGCTTCAGCCATCATGACTCAATTTTTTGTACATGGCAAGAGCCACGTAGGTTCACGACCCTACGTGGTCATAACTATTTGTTTTGTGCTATAACTCTAACACTCCCTCTTAGCGAGGGAGGATATGCTTAATTACATAACTAGTGATCTGATTTTGAGCAACCTCATCAATCTCATATGAGTCTTAGCATCAACATTGTTGGGCATCACAAACAGTGTTGAACAATTTTGATATCAGATCGAACCATTTTGAATAATCAATTTATATTACTATACATATATATATATATATATATGTAAGTATATATATATACATCTCTCTGTGCAATAATCAGATATTTTAATATCCGACTGATGCTACATATTCAACACTCCCCCTTAGCGAGGGAGGATATGATTATCTCACAAAATGGTGATCAATCTCACACTAGCATCATTAAGATGCTTATCAACACATCTGTCCTAGAAGGATGTTAGTTATTTGATTTCCGACACATTCCGAGACAATAACTGAATATAGTCTATCAGATAACAATCTTGATCTCAGAGACAACATAGTATCATGATCTCCGGCTCATTCCGGGACTAATGTATTCTATCATGATTCACTTATTGTCATGATTTCCAGCACAGTCCAGGACAGCAAGTTAATGTAATCTATCATGACAATGGATCAAGAACTCAAGAAATTAACAACACAAGTAGCATCATGATTTCCGGCTCACTCCGGGACAACTTAATGAGGTCAATCATGATGCTTTTGTTATCATAATTTCTGGCACATTCCGGGACAACTTAATGAAGTCTATGATGGCAACCTTGATCCTAGGATGACAATGAAGTCTCCAATATCACAGGTATTATAATTCTGGACATACATAGTCCATCTTGACACACAAATCATCATGACCTCCAATACATTTCAGGACAACAATTCAATGTAGTCTATCATGATAATAAATCAAGACTTTAGAAATAATTATCTCAATATCATGATATCTGGCACAGTCCGGGACAGAAACTTCATGGAGTCAATCATGATATGATTGTTATCACAACACTAAGCGATAACATCACAATTTTAGTATCAAGATATCCGGCACATTCTGGGACAGCAACTTAATGTAGACAATCTTGATAACAGGTCAGACTATTGTTGAGGTCGTCACCTTACAATAGCAACCTTACACATATATCACATAAAACATCGTCACCTTCCATAATATAACACACAAATGTAATATTGCAATATTTTACATTAAAATATTCATGAATATATCAAAATACATATGGCTGAGATTCAATCTCAGAAATCTCAACTACAATTTAGTCATACCAAGTTTACCTTTGAAGTGTCATACTCCCTCTAAATCTGATATCAATCTTCTTTTCCTGCAAGAGCATCCCGGAAAAGATCAAGGCAAATAGCTCTTATAGTACGTATAGAAATACAAATAAGAGAGAGACTACAATGAGTAGATAAATGTAATATTCAAGGATAATAAATACTTATCTACGCATCAACATCCTTGATACAAGTTGCTCCAATTAGAAAACACCTTCTAAGATTATTTGAGAGACATCTCCCCTTTGAATCATCTCCCCACTAAGGATGGTTCAAATGGGAATGTAACATTGGTTATTTTTCCCCCCCACAATGTACAATTCCATCTCTTATATCGTTGAACAATTCTCATGTCTTCTTGTGAAATGAATTGATTGCTCCAAGAGTGGTGACACTCTATAATTAATGCTTTCTTTATGGAAAGAGACACCCTTGAATACGTTCTTCTTTGTTAATTCTTGACCACGATCATAACAAATTAATATCTCTTTAATGAAAGCCGCTTTCAGGAATTTCACATAGACCTGTACACATTCCATCGTAACTTTTGAACCCCACACTTTCTCTCCAATCGCTCCAGTGAGATTCTTCCAAATTTGCTTGTCACCAACATATAAAAAATTCTGCAAAATCCAATAGTGGATTTGTGAGATGTGGTCCCTGTACTGAGACTATATTTTCTGAGACAGTCACACATTCACCATCAACAAATTACTCTCTTACATTTGCAGTTTGGCTCTAATACCATGTTAAGTTTTAGGATTGCTACAAATATAATAGCACTCTCTATGTTGTCTATGTTTCAAATGCAGCAATCTCTCTTGCATTTATATTAAGGATGAGGCAAGGAGAGACATGTCCCTTCATGGGACATGTCTATTCATTATTATGTGATTAATATAATGATGATTGATTATGTAACTATTCCCTTAGAGAGGCGTGTCCTTTAAAGGACATGCCTCTTCCCATTAATTAATGTAATCAATCTAATAATGTTTCATCAATCAATTATTAATTTAGAATAATATAATAGATTAATATTGAATATTAAATTTCATATGAATAATAATAATATAACATATATAATATATTATTATTAATCAACATATATTATATGTATTATAAATGATCATACGACTGAAGCTACAAACATTAACACTCTCTAATGAATCTAATCTCATCCCTTACAAATGAGGAGGCATTGGCCTTTTATAGTTAAATTACAATGAAGGGCCAAGATCGATTCAAGATCAAGGGCCGAGATTTATACATTACAATGCGACCACTATCATCCAATTACATCAAGGCACCACCCTGTGAATCAATAAGAAAATTACAATGCCTTTGAGGGCCAACGCGAAAACAGATTAGGTAGAGGCACTAGATGCCTTCCACATGTACATTTGGCATAATATGATTGAGTGTGCTTGAACATGTGTAACTAGAGTTTTTTTATTGGTTAAAGACAAGTGGGCGCCACCTCAGCATCCTTATCTCATAGAATTGCTCAATTTTTTGGTGATGAGAAAATATCTCTTGATACACAACATTATCAAGCCTTCAATAGTGATGGCATATTCCCAAATCGCTTCATCTTCTCAAATTTTCTCCATCTTCTTTCACTTGGAAATCTTCTCATTGCACTTGTTGGTTTTGGAAATCTTGATTTTCTTGGCCTTTTGGTGATGAAATTTTTCATGTAGCTGGACCCTTAGAAGTGAACTTAGATTTCCAGAGGAAATTCACGTTGACGATAAATTTGCCTTTACTTGTATCCTTTATCATTTTCTTGCGTGATTTGTTCTTTGATATCCATTTTCATAATCTGATCTTGAACTTGGATTGGAATCTTCCTTTTAGCTTTCATGCTTGAACTATCTTGCTTGCCTTGAATCCTCGAACTTGTTATTGTGGCACCCATTTTTGTTGGCATGGTGATTGAGGGTTTGAATACCATCCATGTTCTGATCTTCCAAATTGCTCCAATGAGTGAATCTTGATTCAGCCCTCCCTCCTTCATAGTTACCTTGCAAAAACAAAAGAGAAATTTTATCAAGCTCACAAAATGATATGAATAAATGATGTTAAGAAAATCTGAACGTTTACATGATATAAAATTGGCTTTAGAGCTTTAGATCAACTTTTTCTCTTATTTGATTAAGAATCCTCAACTTTTAAGGTCTGATTTTTTCTAATTTCTGCCCGGATTTATCTTTTGGCAATTTGCAATTCTGAATTTTTTTCTCCTAAGCCCAGCTCACCTCCTTTTGCAAGTTTAAGCTCTGATTTGACAAAATCAGAAACTTGTCTTTCAAGATTTCTCCAAATTCGCCCTTGTTGTCATTAAAATTGCTTTCTTCATGTGCTAAGTTGTCACTGCCTTGATGAGAGGATTGAGAGCATGAAAATGAAATGAATTTCATCCCATCTTATATAGGTGATCCAAGGTCAAGGGGGTATGTCTCTTAGTTGGGACAACCTGCCCATGTATTTGGCCAATGAAATTATTTTACTTAAACAATTAAAACTCCCCTCAAAGGCCGACTTTCTCCATTGGCAAAAATTTTAAATTTTAAATTCATCTTTTAGTCCAAGTCGCCCAGTCACATGAAATTTTGGGTAAAAATCAGATTTCATTTTGCCTTTTGGTTTCCTCGTCACTTCAATTGATTTCTCATTTTGCATTGAGTGCCCTTGCATGTCAAGGGCGGAAATTTGGAGTTCGGAATAAAATTCCCAAGATATGAAAAATTCCACCCCCGTTTTCCTCTTATATTTTGATCTAACTCCATGTTGTTTTCATCTCTTTGGGTCCATATAAGGGGTTTCAATCTGACTTTGTCATGTGGCATCTTGCATTCTGACTTTGGAGCACCATTTCCCTCCATTTGCTTGGCAATTCGGCTCTCTTCTTGTATTTTCATCAAACCTTCAACTTGGGATATTATCATTCACCTTCTTGATCAACTTTCAGCTGATAAACTTCATCCAATTCTGATTTATGGGAGGGCGGAGATTTCAAATTTTGGGGAATTTCCATGGGCGGATCCCCAAGAACTTGGGAATTCTGACCCAATTTGGAGTTGGATTTCTTCCTCATTGCCCAGCAAATTGGCCTTTTGTTCCTCATTTCATCTACGCATTCTTGGACAGCGCCCCCCATTTGGAAACTTTGTCTAATCGTGATCCAAGGCATTGCGGGATTTTGAGAAGTTGGGGAATTTGTAACCCATATCTTGCATGCCCATTTCATCATTCTAAGTTCATTTTCAAGTTCAGATTTTGTTTACCGTACAGGTAAATGAATCACACAGATAATAGATAATAATAGCAGACTTCTTATATTATTCACATACCCAAAGATATTACATTATGCCAAGATGATGATTACAATGACCCCGAAGGGTGTACTTATACTACTCCTGGAGGCCTTCCGGAAAGTACCCGAAGGTCTTGTCGGCTACATGATACTAGTCTA
>MU225203.1:226326-250778 GCA_018584345.1 Thuja plicata
AATTATCTACTACTATTCCAGTCCAGTGTGACCATGTTACTGAAGTCATTTTAAAGACTTTGAGAAATCAGAACATTCCTCTTTATCGGGTGGTTCGAGCTGGTCAGCATCCTCATCAAGGCAAGTGGTTAACTAAGGAACAAATTGAAGCACAATCTCCTCATTTGTTGCAGCAAGTTAGTGCAATGGGGCCCATTGCCTCTCAAGGGGGGAGGAATGATCAGGATGGAATTGGGAAATACTTAAATCTAATTTTTTCAGTATTTTGTATGTCTTAGTAAACTGCATTTTTGAAGGTCTTCGGGGCAATCTAGACAGATCTTGTGATCTTGTATACTTCAGAATTTTGGGTCTACAAATTTTAATTACCTTTCCAACGAAGTACACGGTCCACAAATCGGACCTAGGACTTGAAAGTTATGCCTTCTCCAAGGAGGCCTAAATTTTTATTTAGTTTTTTGAAATTTTTGGTAGTTTTAATAAGTTTATTTGTAATAAACATTATGGTGACTCTTCATTTCATTTCCAAGGTATTCTAGTGACCCTTGGGATCCATCATATTTGTATAAACTCAAATTTTGAATAGAATGGATCACTTTTTGGCTTGCAATTCTGTTGTTAGTCTTCTGATTTTTATATTGAAATTGACAATACCGCAGGTATCACACCAGGTATTGTAATCTGATTCATAATTCAGATCACATATCTTTATTATTGTAGTTGATAGTTGTATCTATTTAATTTTGTAGTTGTAATATTGGTGAATATGGTTGAATTCCATAATGTCACCTCCCTTTTGGTTTTCTATTTAATAGATACCCTGCCTCTCATTTCTTCAAGGCAATTTGGGGCTTTTGCATATTTGTTTGTTTTGTGATCAGCAGATCACTAATTGTTGATTCAGTTTCCTTCACCTGGTATCAAAGCCAATTTGAGAAATTTGCTAGTTATTGCAGGAGATCCAGTAGAGATCAAAGAGCGAGTTAAAAGTTGGAGAAGAGTCTAAGGAGCCTGACTAAGAGAGAGTTGATGTTGAATGAGGAGATCTAGAAGAGATCGCGAAAAGGAAGATCATAGGCTATTTAAGTGTTGAAGCAAAAGTATTTGTTTGCAGCTGTTAAAGTAGCAAAACTATTTGGTTGCAAAATATGTTTTCTATGTAGGTGGAGAGAAGATTGGCATAAATAAGCACCGAGTTGTAGCTTCTTCTCCAAGGAGATAGGTGTTTAAAAAAGGCGGCATCTAAAAGTTTGGAATGATTACAGCATATTGAAAAAGCAGCATGTGAATTTTGGCCAGCAAGTTGTTAGGCTGTAGCCTATGAATGTTGTGTTCATTCTTTTTTATTTTCACACAAAAGTCGTGAAAAATCTTTTCCAGTGTGAATTGTTTTTGAAGACTAGGTGAAAGTTTTATGAGAATTTAAATTTTTTTTAAAAGTCACATGAAAAGTACAGTCTTATTTTTTAAAAAAAAGAGAGATTCTCTAATTTTTTTCTTTTTGACAATCATAATTAATGTGGTCGTATGAGAAATAATATATTAATGAATTGGAACTTATTTTAGAGGAGTTAAAAAGGGTTCTATTTGTAAACTGAGAAATAAATATTTTGTAATTAAGTGCATTATCAGTGGTAACCGACACTCATTTCTCAAAAAAAAAGGAACATTTTGTGTGTGGGTCCCAATTGAAGGGACGAGGGGAGTATTCATTTGCAGAGATCTCTCCTGAATTCTGTGTTGAGCATTTTGGTCATTGCGCAAATATTTATGGCAAATATGGCAAGCAATGTAATATCTGTTGTGTTGATTCACGTCTTTGAAGGAGACAAATTTTACATTTTGGTGTACTAGAATGCAAACCCTACTAAAATCTAAGGATTTGTGGAATATTGTTCAACACGGATATGTTGAGATAGAAGATGTAAATGCATTAATTGACCAACAAAAAAAGGGAATACAAAGCAAATATAAATAAAGATAACGAAGTTTTATTCTTGATTCAGGGTGCAATCACTCAAGCTATTTTTCCCAGTATAAGTGGTATTGTTCATTCTAAGCAAGCATGGCAAATATTAAGTAATGCATATCAAGGTGCACAAACTACTAAATTACAAACAATGAGAAAAAACTTTGAAAATATAAAGATGACAACTAGTGATCAATGAATTTCTAACAAAGGTAGAAGGTCTAGTGAGTCGGATGAAAGTACTAGGGGAAGATGTAGATGACAAGCATGTCGTTGAAAAGATTTTCAGAAACTTGATTCCAAAATTTGAAGGTGTGGTCTCTACAATTGAGATTTCTAAGGATCTCTCAAGCATGAAAAATTGATGAATTAAGTGGGATTTTGTTAACTACTGAAGAAAGAATGAAAAGTAATGAAGAAAGCTTAGAGCAAACATTTTCCTCTAAAGCAAATATAAGAGGAAAAAGAAACACATTCTTCAAGAATCATAGTGAAAGTGATGACAACAATAAGAATGAATACAAGGTGAATCTAGCAATTCTAGAGGAAGAGGAAATTATTCTAGAAGAAGAAGTAGCAATTTCAGAGGAGCGGGAAGAGGAAGAGGAAGAGGTAGAAGTAATGAGGGAGACAATAGTATAAGGAATGTCCAATGCTTTCATTGCAATAAGTTTGGACATTATGCTTCAGAATATTGGAGTAAACAAGGTGAAACAGAAAAGAGAAGTGTTCATAGCATTATTGAAGATAAACAAAATTTGTTCATTTCTTGCTTCAACACAAATGTCAGTAAAAATAATTGTGTGGTATATAGACTCTGGATATTCTTCACATATGACATCTAATGAGCATCTATTTGTCAATTTGGATCAAAAGCATCAAAGTACAGTAGTACGAGGAGATAATAATTCTCATGGAAGCAAAGGTAAGGGTACTATTGCAGTTACAACAGAATATGGTGAAGTAAAACATATCAATGAAACACTATTGGTTCTAGCACTCAAAAAGAATTTGTTGTCTGTCAGATAAATGTTAGAGAAAAATTATCAAGTGACTTTGATAAGAATGAGTGCATAATAAGAGATAAATTAAATAGGAATGCAGTTATTGCAAGAGAAAAAATGACAGGTGATAAGATGTTTCCTCTTCATTTCACTCAAAGGAACCAAGCACTAAGGTTGAGTGAAATGAATGAAAGTGAAATTTGGCACAACATATGATCTCCTCGGTTTTAATGGGTTAATTTACTCAAAAGATTAAAAATTGTTAAAGGTCTACCATTCATTGAAGACACAAAAGAGGTGTGTGAAAAGTGTATTGTTGGCAAACAACATAGGATACATTGTCCTAATAGAAAATCTAGTAGAGCTAAACAACATCTTGAGATAATTCATACATATTTGTGTGGTCCTATGGAAACACCCTCTTTGAACAAATCCAAGTATTTTCTAACCATCATTGATGATTACTCAAGAAAAACTTGGGTGTATTGTTTGGTTACAAAATCAAAAGTATTTGAAAATTTTGTAGAGTTCAAGAGTTTGGTTGAAAAACAAAGTGGTAAGTATATCAAATTGATAAGATCAGACAATGGAGGTGAGTACGAGTCAAATCAGCTTATTGATTTTTGCAAAATGATGGAATCAAGAGAGAGTTCACTACTTCCTACACTCCACAACAAAATGGAGTTGTTGAAAGGAAGAATAGGACAATTTTCAAAATGGCAAGAAGTATGTTGAAAGAGAAAATTTTGGATAAAAGTTATTGGGCAAATTCCAATATGCACAACAATGTATCTTCTAAATAGAATTCCTACAAAAGTAGTTAAAGGAATGACTCCTGAACAAGCATGGTTTGGGGTAAAGCCTAGTGTTGATCACTTCAAAGTATTTGGATGTGTTGCTTATGCACACAAACCAAAAGAAAAAAGGTATAAATTAGATGATAAAGGTCTTAAATGCATTTTTATTGGTTACGGAAATGAAAATAAAGCATACATGTTGTATGATCCAGTAGGGAAAAAGCTTGTGATAAGCAAAGATGTGGTATTCAATGAACTAGCAGAATATACCAAAGAAAATGAAACAAAAGGAAAAGAGATAGTAATTGATGAATTTGAAGAGAACCTAAATCTTCTAGTACAAGAGTAAGAAAAAATCAAAAATATCAAAGGACAAAAAAGAATCATCCATCAGCTCTTATGTTGGATTCAAATTTTGAAAAAAATGACAACAAGATCACAAACAAAAGTGAATTTTGCATAGATAACTCAAATCATGGAAAATAATGAGTCGCAAACATTTGAACAAGCCAAGAAAAAGAAGAGTGGGTTGAAGCAATGAATAGTGAAATAGAAACAATTGAAAGGAAAGGTACATGGGATTTGGTTCAGTTACCTCCTGGTAAGGAAAATATTGGTACAAGATGGGTATACAAAACTAAGTATAAAATTGATGGCAACATTGATAAGCATAAGGCTAGATTGGTAGCCAAAGGGTACACTCAACAAGAAGATATTGATTATACTGAAACCTTTGCACCTATAGCACAAATGGACACTATCAAATTGGTTTTGGCATTGGCAGCTCAACAGAGTTGGACAATTTATCATATGGATGTAAAGAGTGCTTTCTTGAATGGCTATATTGATGAGGAAGTGTATGTTTCACAACCTAAAGGTTTTGAAATACCTTCTAAAGAACATTATGTTTACAAATTAAAGGTCTTGTATGGTCTCAAGCAAGCACCAAAAGCATGGTATTCAAGGATAGACTCGTACCTAAAGCAAAAAGGTTTTTCAAGAAGTTAGTCAGGTCCAAATCTATATATCAAAAGCTCAGCTAAAGATATTTTTGTCTTAGTTCTCTATGTTGATGATCTTATCTACACAGGGAATAATTCAGCTTTATTGGCAGAGTTTAGAACAGCCATGATTACTGAATTTGAAATGACAAATTTAGGGCAAATGCACTACTTTCTTGGTATAGAAGTATGGCAAAACAAAGATGAAATATTTATGTCTTAGAAAAAATATACTTCAAATATCTAACAAAAATTTTAGATGAAGAGTTGCAAACCAATAGCAACACCCATTGAAGTTGGCCTCAAATTGTCTACTTTAGATGTGTCAAATCCAGTGAACCCACTCTATACAGATAACTGATTGGAGATTTGATCTACTCAACTACTTCTCATCCAAATATCACATATGCACTAAGTCTGGTCTCTAGGTTCATGTCAGAGCCTATTAAGCACATTGGAATGTAGCTAAAAGGATTCTCAGATATATTAAAGGGATATTGAATTATGGTCTCAAATTTCAGCATTCAGAGGATAGCAGATTGGTTGGCTATACAGATTTAGATTGGGTAAGTTCTACAGATGATCGAAAGTCTACTTCTGGTTACACTTTTAGCCTTGCTTCTGCAGTATTCTCTTGGAATTCCAAGAAACAACCAACTGTATTACTTTCTACGGCAGGGGCGGAATACAAAGCTGTAACATCAGCAGCTTGTCAAACTGTATGGTTGAGAAGACTATTAGAAGACTTACACCAAATACAAAATGGACCTACCTTGTTGTATTGTAACAACAAGAGTGCTATACAAATGACAAAGAATTCAGTATTCCATAGTAGAACCAAATATATTGAGATACAACATCACTATATCAAAGAATTGGTTCAACAAGGTTTGATCGAAATTGTGTACTGCCATATAGAAGATCAGATTGCAAATATCTTCGCAAATGCTCTAGCTCGTGAAAGGTTCCAGAAGCTCAGAGATCTACTTCATGTTCTTGCCAATGGTCATTATGGGGGAAAATGACAGCATTAATGCCCATTGGGGCTACCTTTCTTGACTTTGGGGCAACCTTTCTTGACTTTGCTATGCCATATTAATAATATGGTTGCATATCTTTATTATTGTAGTTGATAGTTGTATCTATTTAATTTTTTAGTTGTAATATTGATGAATATGGTTGAATTCCATAATGTCACCTCCCTTTTGGTTTTCTATTTAATAGATGCCCTGCCTCTCATTTCTTCAAGGCAATTTGGGGCTTTTGCATATTTGTTTGTTTTGCGATCAGCAAACCACTAATTGTTGATTTAGTTGCCTTCAATCAGATTGTATACTTATTGTTGGTGTTATATTTGTCATTGGGGATATTGCACGAGCCTTGACAGATCTTCCTTCATTGTGCCAGTGGTGTGGGGGTTTCTATATGTCTGTTGTGTGCTACCTCATGGATCCTCCATAGCATAAAACCCCTCCCTTAACACCTTTGGTGTTCATCCTTACCACTAAGTTGGTCTTTTGGTGTAGTGGCACATCATAGTAGTTGAGGTCAAGCTCTGTAAAGTGTGGTGGGCAACTTGATAGACGTTCCTTTGTTGAGTGAATGGGCACACACACGATCTAGATAGTTAGGCCTTCATGTGTCTATTGTATAGTACCCCTTGGTCTTTTGGTGTAGTGGCACATCATAGTAGTTGAGGTCAAGCTCTGTAAAGTGTGGTGGGCAACTTGATAGACGTTCCTTTGTCGAGCGAATGGGCATACACACGATCCAGATAGTTAGGCCTTCATGTGTCTATTGTGTAGTACCCCATGGACCCTCTATTGCATGAAACATCACCCTTGACACCCTTGGTGCTAATCGTCACCACTAGACCAGCCTTTTGGTGTAATGGCACATCCTACTAAATGTTCATCAAGGATATCCGAAGACTCCTCAAGAAGTTCCAAGACAATTGTCTGTATTACATGCCTAAAGACACCATGCTGGAAGGGGTCTGTGAATGAAGAGGCAGACTTACTAATAGTTTTGAACTTGGGCTTAGAGCAAGCCTTCAAACAATTATTTCCGAGTTTCAAATTTATTTGAAAGCCTAAAGGGTTCAGATGTGGGAAGTGTTCCCTCAACGACGCTAATCATTGTTACTTCATACCAAGTTTTCCCCTGTTCTCAGCACAGGCTAAATCATCAAATTACAAAAAGCTGTTATGGTAAAATTTCCTAGAGATGAATCTAATGGTACTCATTGATGTGAGCACCATTGAAAATACTGAATCATTTTATAAAAAATGACAGCAGGGTTTTATGCTTAACCACCATAGAGATGCAAATTAGATAAACTGATGAATTACTTCCAAATAAAAGGGAATTGAATCATCCAAGTAAATCAGCTGGTATGCAAAACTGTCAGAGGCACATGTTTATGGCTGTTCTGGATGTGGGTGTGACTGAAAGTGCTGATGTATTTTGAGAACAATTAAATCATGAAATTATAGCAGGTTGTCAAACTAGACATTTGAGGAACAAACTTAAAGGCAATTATCATTGATGTGTGTGTGATTAAAAATTATAATTTACTTCAACTCAAAAAAAACCTGAATCATGAAAATGTGGAATACTGTAATTATTAACTGTTGGGACAAGTATAATGGCAGTTCTAGATGTGGAGGTGACTGTAAGTAGTGAACTATTATTTAAATAAAACACCAAACCATCCCTAGCATATAATGGCAGTTCTTGAAGTGGTTGTGATCAAAACAATGAATTAAAGAAGAAAAAGCAGATAACCAACTAACCGCTAAGAGTCTCCCATGGCTTGTTCCCCTGACCATAAGCTCCCTGCTTTGAACAGAGACAAATAACTACGAAACCCTGAATAAACATCAATTGCAGCAACCAAAGGTCAATCGCCATCTTCCCCGATGGAATACGCTGCAAAACAGCATGGAAAGGCAACATGTACATATAAATTGCTATATATGCAAACATATACTCAGTGTATATATGCAATATGTATATATGTAGCATTAAGGCCGCCCAGATTGGGCTTAACCAGCGCGCACTAAAAGTTTGACCATTTAGATGGCTGTTGTGAGCCCAGTAAACCCGTTTCTTCCACGAACTCCTGTTGTGTTCTCCCTAAGCAGTCCCCTAAACGGTAACAGTCAGCAGTCAGCCGCCCAATCCCCGTGAAGCCAAATCAAATTGTAATCACCGTTGCTGCCCTGTGGAAGTTGGAATGGATTTTATGAAAGAGATACCCTCGCATGGAATATGGTTATTGCAGCGAACAGAAGGCATGTGGAAATGCTCTGATGGACGTGTATGCAAAATGGCGAAACATAGACAAGGCAAATGAACTGTTTGACCGAATGCCTCAAAGAGATGCCGTCTCATGAATGCCATGATTGCAGGACATACGCAAAATGGGTTTGTTCAAAACGGCTAAGGAACTTTCAACCGAATGCAACGGGCAGATGTAAAGCCAGACTTCTAAACCATGCCTGTTCCAAAATGGAAGCTTCAACTGAACGTAATATAAGTAGCTGTCGAATTTGAGTTGGCTTGGGAAGAAGTTTTATGTCGAATTCGTGTTGAGTTGGGAAGGAGTTTTAATGGCCGCACAGGATAGCCGGCGTCAAAATGGATGCCCCGCACCCATACAACCCATCCATGCATCTTTGCCATGTGCAGGTACGTACAAACGAAGTCAGTTGATTTGAAATGAACGGCGTCTTGGTTTGATTTGATACGTGCCAAACACGTCACCATCCGTCCGGAGTCGCAATATTTACTACCTAGCACTTGCATCCAAAGGAGGTTACCTAGCACTTGCATCCAAAGGATGATTGAAGGATTGATGAATCATTGTAGAAAGCACTCTTTTTTCTGGTCAATTTCTTATCACATCCTTTATTTAAAAGATGGTGTCTCCTAGTCACAAGAATCCAATCTAAATCTAAATCTAAATTTGTATAGTCTATGTATCAAACATCTAATGTACATGTTTTTGTTTCATAAATTTATAGTCAAGTTATATACATTAAAATTTATGTATATATAAGTTTAATTCATGTTTTATATATGTTGTTTAGGTCGACACTATCATGACTTTTGGCATGGGTACAAGATTGAGCCAAATGCAACCATCGACATTGTCCTTTGAGGTCATGATTAAAATTAATTTTGAAATGTTTATTGTGTACCTATCTTTTATACCTGGATTATCAAAATTTTGTAATGTTTGTTTTTAAAGGACTTGACTGCATCCACTTTTGATGTTGCTGAGAGAGGGCCTTCTTGTCCCACTGAGGGCATTACTGAGCATGGATGCATGGTAAAATTTTAAATGTTCATTAATATTAAATATCTTTTAAATGGATTATGCAAATCATTTGGATTGAATGCACATAGTCTTCTAATGCGATCTTTTAAAAATGTACAGCAATACGAGGGCACTCAGGAGCAAACACAACACGATGGTGCATCTCAGTCACCTTCACGTGGAGTGAAGAGGACTGCAGATCAACTCGATGAGAAAAGTTAGATTATATATGTCACATACATTATTTCACTCTTTTTGGTCACATGTTAGACCTTGTTATGTTATTATATGATGGAAATTTTATGATGCCATGTGTTATACATGTTATCGGGACATGTTATCATGTTATTTGGACTTGCGCTATCAGGACCTGTTATCATATTATTTGGACTTGTTGTTAGATTAAGACTTTGTTGTGTGATTATATATATATCATGAGTTGATATGATGGACATTATTCAATACATATTATTCCAGGACTTGTTATGCTATTTCATGGTTTTTTAAATAGTGGTTTGAATCTAGATATATGAGTTTATGTAATATTATCATTAAATATCAATTGTAACTAAATATCAATTGTAATTTGATCATTAATATTAGTTATTTCTTCATGTAATTGACAAGAGCAATTGATTTGAAAACTATCATTAATCAACTAACTTATTATATAATTGACATGAAACAATATAGATGTAACTAATATTGACTTGGATTAACTATAAAAAAACCATCCATCTAACAATGACATATTAATTTAAACTATGAAATATGGATGTACAAATAACTATACCATTATCTATTAGTGAATATAAGACTATACAACTATGCATTGAACTTATATTTAAAACAAAATTAGATGATTAAAAGTGAACTCGTGTGTTTTATAAAACTAAAATTGGATGAATACAAGTGTGCATTGAACAGCATAAATAGTTCGTGTCTATGTTCTTCTAGAGGTCCCACGTCATAAAAATGAATGTTTAAATGTTAGAAAATATGTATTAAAATGTAAAGTTCATTTAAAGTCATTTATCACTTATGTCAAATTCAAATCTAGGATCCAAAAGTTAAATAAATGAATTGCACTCACCTAGTATTACAACTTTGATTAGCCAAAAGTTGTAAAATGCACAAGTTGACTGACATCTATATTGTCCACTTATACTTGACACCTGAAAACCAAAGTAATTAGCTCTACATATGAGACTTGAAAGAAGACATCTACATATAGAACTACATATAAAAATAAAATAACTAACAAAAAATTACATGTATAAGTTTTATTCAATCGATTGTACCATCAACACCCTCTCTTTTCTGCAATGTGTCTATAATTTCCTCATGCTCTTCCATTGAAAGTGTCCATAATATTTTATTATCAGGTCTCCCTTTGTATCTTTTCAATTTGATATTTGTTGTCATGCTACCTAATGGGAATAGTGTATAATTTTCTTTTCTGATTTGTAGTCTTCAAAAGATGATAAACCATTCCTTATTGTTAGGTATTTGTGTATCCATGTACCAACTACCACAACAAACCCAATTGGATACTAAAAACCATCATCATCTACTTCATGACATATCAACTTTTTCTTAGGTTGTACACATTAAGCTAACCAATACTTAGTCTACTCTTCATTATCCTCAGGTGCAACAACAACATACACATGTCCTACAAAACAAAATTAAGTACATGTAAAAATAAAACTTGTTAGACTTTTAATTAAAATACAATCATAAATTATATGACATACATAAATAATATAATTTAAAGTTTTACAAGAAATTGAATTAAATTGCCAAGTTTTATGAGGTCTGAAACACGATCATAATCTTCTGATGCAAATGCATGATCTAGGTCTTCATTTCTTATATCATCTTGATTTTATGTCTCACTAGGTGTTAAGGATTTTTTTTTTTGTCATTCTTCAACCCATTCCGTATTCTCGCAGTCTTCCCATTCACCCGCAACACAAAATTGACAAAACATGCAAGCTCCCTAGTCCATGTAGTCCAAGTGTTAGAATTAGAACTCCTAAATGAATGTCATTTAGCTAACCCATTGATTGTATCACAATTATATCTTGAAAGGATATTCTTCTCTTCAACTAGCCAGAAGAAATGTCTAATTGTAGAGTTCTAACTTGATCTTGTAGACAAACTTGTTTTACACCATTCAACAATTGCACATGCATCTTTAAATTTTTCTTTTTTCTCAAATTTGAGTTGCTCTTTGCAAAGGGCTTTCTTAACACATGCATCAGAACCATCGTGTTCTCCTTTCCCATATCCAACTTTAAAAAAAAAAAATTCAAATATGTTGGATATTAATTTTCTTATGTGTCCTACTCAACCAATAAAACATTCTAGCATTCTTGAATTACCCTATGCAATTATCTGACCATATTAGATGTTGTGTTATATTAATTTCTCTCTCCCTTAAATTCTCATAAGGTCTTAAAGCAATACTGGACAAACTCTGATGAGTGTAATTTATTATCACTCATATAGAAATGGTACTCTCAAAAAAATTTGATCCTCTTTTGTACTATCAAGTGCATGCCTATAGATAATATGAACAAAAATTATTACTTGCACTGAATTATAATATTGTGTTTGGATCTCATCTTGTGGTGCAAGCGTGAATTTCTCTACAAAGTCAATGACTGAAAGTATATTACCAATTGGAAACGTATTCTTGCATATGTGCAACTGTCCATCAAGCCATCTAGCATTTTGATCCTCGAGTGTTTCACATATTTGGGTACGACCTTACTCTTGAATTCATTCATAAATTTATAAACACTAACTTTTTCAGTAATTAGATCGCACTATTTTCCAACCTTTCCTTCCTTCAATAGATACTCAATAGTTTTAAATATGTTTACATCAACTAGTTGCCATCCAAAATTAATTGAAATATTTTCATGCAAACATTCATCTAAAAATGTAAGATTGTCACAACACTAGAGACACATGCATTCAAAAGAAAAATTGCTCATTAGGTGGATTACAAAACAAACCTGATGTAAACTCCTTTACACTTTGAGGTGGTTTATTTATGCCACATTCCTGCAATATTTCATTAGTATGCATGGTAGAACTTATAGATCGAAATACATCATAATGATAACAAAATTGAACATGAGTTTTGCAACAACACATGACTATTTCCTTGTTAATCCTTACATACCACCGTTTACATTTTTCAAAAGATCTTTGACTAATACTAATAGTTAACACCTTAACATCCCAAAAATTTTATACAATTCAGGTTGAGTCATATCCAAAAGGTGTTTTGGATGTGGATTATGAAATTTTGAGCCAAATCTTAATTTAAGAACATCTTTGGCATTAGGTGATACTCTTGTATTATCGTACCAAAAATTTTCAATCAAAGTTTTGACTTCACCAATAAGTTTCATGTCAGACTTCGGTAGTCTGCCACTAAAGCTCCACAAATGGTTTGTCAGATGACTTTCAAAGTTAACTCTTCTCTTTACACCTCTTGCTAAAGTTTTACAATGAATATTAAGATATTCACTTGTGTTTGTCATCATTCTTTTATCAAAAGTATTTTTGTTTACTAAAGTTGTTGTTATTGCTTGTCGTGTCGCATTCCTATCTTTAGAACAACTTTTCTTTCTGATTGTGTCAAAGGCACTAGCAACAGTTAATACAACCTGTTTTAGAGACTCATCCTTCTTCTTGAGTTTCACATAAATACCTAACCTCTTCATCGCTTTTCATATTTTAGTCATTTTAATTAGTTGTAACATTAGTTGACATTGAAACCCAAATTTATTATTATAAAAAATTGTGTAAACAATCTACTTGCATGTGTCATAATTTGTCTCCATGAAACCAAACCATGTAGATTATCTACCACATCACTTTTCATTTGAAATTGTTCATTAATTTCATTGTAATTCAAAGGGGTTTCTATCTCAATTGGTATTTTTATGTCTACATACACATTGTTGATTTCAATTGTCATTTGATTTTCAATTTCAATTGGGGTTTGAATTTCGCTTTCAATTGGGGTTTGACTTTTAGTTCCTTTATCATTATGATTAACATTACTAATTTGTGGTGTTTGATGTGCAATAAAATTTGTTACTCTATTTTTAGGTAGAAAATCTAAATCATTTAAAGAGTAACATGCTTCTACCAAATGATCAAGTTCTTTATCAGAATAAGTTACATTTCGCTGTGAAGACATACCTATATCCAATATTGGATTAGAAGATGCACTTGAATTTGCTTCTATTGTATTTTCTTCTTCAACCTTTGCATCCATCATGGTGACCTCAATGTTCTCCTCTTATGAAACGATTGTTGAACTCGATGCTCCAACATTATTTAGTTCTTGAATTCTTGCTCTTCTTTTTGTGTTACTTTGATCCCATATTTGAACAAAAATTTGAATTCAAAGGATTCTCTTCATGTCAGATCCAAAACAAGACAAGAAAAGAGAATGTTGATTCAAATTATTCTTTCTATTATTCTAACCACTTCAATAGTGAGAAGCTAACACGAAGATACGGGTAAACTCGAAACCATAATCTAAAGACAGTTAGTTCACATTAGCGGGATCCCCTTTAATAGTAGGGGGACATAGAATAGTAGGGGCCACCCGCCCTGTCTAGTCATTTTTCGAAGTTGTATCCCAATGTGTATTGATGTGATGCCTAGCCGCCCGGGCCTAGGGCGGAAAAGTAGAAGGTTCTCCCCTATAGATAGTAGTTAGAGGTATGGATTTGTCAAAAAAAAGATTAAATAATCGTCAATCATTGAGATCGGTCCCACAGTCTTTTTTTTTGCAACGGGTCTTTAAGAAATGGGCATCCATTATTTAAATGAAATAGGTACCCGTTTCTAAAAATGGGTACCTGTTTTTGTTTCAACAGTCCAAATAGAAATGGACACTCGTGTTTTAAATTTCAAAAAATGGGTGCCTGTTTCTTAAAACTAGGAGTGGGCACTGTACTGCCTCCTTGGTTTTTGGTTCAAGATAGGCTTGGTGGGACCAACCCTGTGCTTGGGCCTGCAAAAAATTATAGATAAGGCACTGGAATATGAAATTTGTGCCTTGCCATAATTTTTTTGAGGCCTTCCTGAATAATTTTTTTGATGAAACGAAAACCCATTACAATTCTTATTAAACAAATTATAAAAATATAAATTTTATAGTGATATGACCAATTTTAGTATTTTTATAATATTCATTAAGCAAAAGTGGTCTACTGAAATAAGCATGAAATAAGAAAATAATGCAAACCTCCTACAAAACCCAAGAAGCCTTCTTTGTTGAATGGATTTGTCCAAGAGATTGGATGTGTGCTCAAATATGGGATTGCTCAAGCTTCAAAGGATTGATTTTGGGAAGATTTTTGGCATTATAAGGGTATGATGGTGATTTTTAGCTCTCAAATGGGCATGATAACTTTGCAATGAAGGTGGATAAAAATGAAGGAAAAGAGCCTTTAATTTATAGGCAAGAGGAGGGTTGAATGGACGGTTGAGATGCAAACTTGAGGAAGGGTGGAGATGCATTTGAGAGAGAGCACATGGATTGTGCTTTCTCAAATGCCTCTCATTGTGACAAGTGTCATAATGAGAGAGGTTTGGAAGAATGGGGGAATGTGACCATTTTGGGAGATGTGAGAGGGGACGAGATGGGAAAAGGAGGATGGAGTATGTAAGAGGGATGTAAGAGCATTTAAGGAAGACTTAATGAGATATGGATGGGGATTTGAGTGAGGGTTAGGATTCTTAATCCTTGGATTAGGATTGTGCACATGCTTAGGGAGTGATTAGGCTTAGGTTAGAGGACAAGTGGGGTGATTAGGAGGATGTGATGGGAGGAGAGAGAATGAGTGGAGGGGTTGATTATCTAATTGGAGTCAATTAGCTAATAAGAAAGGATTAGTATGTGTAAAGAGGTTGGGTTGAGTTAGAACCATGGGTTAGGTGGTTGAGCAAGGTTAGTTTAGGGGTTAAAGTTAGGAGTTATGTGCTCAAATTGAATTAAATGGAATACTTAATTCACAAGTAGGAATAAGAGAGGAATTATAAATTAATTTAAATAAATAAACATATTCATTCAAATTAATAGAAGAAAGGGTTTTAATTAATTATTAGACTATGGGTTGTCATTTGATAATTAATTGGACTATAGCTAATTAATTGAATCAATTGAGCCGGGGGATAACATAAATTAGTTAAATAATGAATAATTATTTAACCAATAATGTTCTAGAGAGGACTAAATTTAATTAAATAAGTTAATCAAATTTAGGTGTCTACATTTTGCCCCTCTTTGAGATGTTGCTATGAAGTAGCATCATTTCAAAGAAGATTAAGACATAGAGCTAAGAAGAAAATGATTTGATTAGGAAAGATGCCCCAATCACTAGGAGGAAAGATGATGGGAGATGAGGATGGTGATGGCCCCTCGAGAGGATAAGCGGTTTGAAGAGAACACGAGTGTGCTCTCGAAATGGATGAGAGGATGTATGCAAGATGAGTGAAGGATAAGTGGATGGAGGGATATGAAGCTTGAGCTGACACCTCCCAAATGGGAGATGTCATGTAGTGAGCACTTATTTTGATATAGAAATATAAGAGACTAGCCAAGGTTATGAAGAACCAATGCCCTATCAAAGATTTTTCATGGAATGACTCAAAAAACACGCAAGGATTGCCCCAGCATCACGCCTGAGTCACAGAGAACTAGGGTGGATACGATGCAAAGGAACCCACAAACACACACGCAGATAGAAAAAGATCAAGACCTTTCCCCTAGTCTCACCATTCACAACACACCATGATAGGAAGGATCGTGGCGACCATGAGGAGGTAAAACAAGGAAGCTCAAAAGATAAACAAAGATCCAAAACCACCAAAGAAATAACAAGCATATTATGTACCTTTTGCCATAGGGAGGATGATGGATTGATGATTGGTTTGATTGATCTGATATGAGGAAGGATACATCCTACAAAGACCGATGATGGATTGCTAAACTAGGATTCCTATGACAAGAGACAAGGAAGACACTCAAAACTCAAAGGGACTAAGGGATGATTGTTGAAGCACTCGCTAGATAGGGATGAAGGCCAAGATGACACAAGGATTGACTGGAAACAAAGGATGGGACCTAAAGACACATATGTATGAATGAGCCTAGGTAGAGACACGACTGACACTATGTACATGACACTAATTACAAGATTTACAAGGGCTTGGGATGATGGATGCGATGATGGGTGTATGCATGATGTTGCCCAGGTTGAGCTGAAATGCCAAGATAGACTGATGGTGGAAAGGGTGATGTGGGAACGATATATCCTGAAACAATACAAGGACTAGGAAGGATGCATCCCAATGATGATGATGAATTGAGATCAAGGCTTGCTACATGGTTGGGAACAAGACCAAGGATGTAATTCGGTGAGATGATTGATGTTTGATTTTTTGGATAGTTGGAGGAGGTGGTTAGGATTTGCATGTGATGGTAGACTGGGTAGAGCCAAGAGATATGAATGGATGGCATTGGGTGCATGGGGGTAGCCTAAAGCTAGATACCAATGAAAAGGGATGTAAGAGGGATAGAGTGAGAGAAAGGATTGATGGACGGAAGGATTTTGGTAGAAGAATGGAGGGAGATTTGGGAGATGAAAGGATTGGAAATTATGAGTGGATAGGAGAGAGGATTGAGAGATGAAAGTCTTATGAATGAAGGGAAGTAATGGGAGAAGCAAGGCAGATATGCTAAAGTCTCCAAGGAATACATCACCAAGGAATAGAATTCCCCCACTTAGGATAGGTCATGTGTGAGGAGGAATTAGGATGGGGTAAAATGTGATGGAGGATAGGATGAACATAGGACAAAAAGATGCTAACAGAGGTAGGTGGAAGATAAGATGGTGGTTGAAGGATGGAGAGGGATGGAAGATGGGACGGTGGATAGGTCTCCAAGGAATATGTCACCAAGGAATAAGATGTCCCCACTTAGGATAGTTCATGCATGAGGAGGCATTAGGAGGGGTATGATAGGATGGTAGATAAGATGATGAGAGGATCAGGGAGGTAGATGGAAGCTAGGATGACGGGTGGATGAGGCCAAAGAGATATAAGCTAACATGATGGGTGGATGAGGTTGACAAAGGGAGGTGGAGGGATTATATGTAAGGAAGGATGGGTAGATAAAGGATAGGTCAATGATGATTGTGATGGGGAAATGGATGCCAACAGGTGCCCAAAAGCATGTATACATCGTGGCCTTTATCTTTCTCATCAAGATCCAAAGGAGGATGGAGGAGGTGAAATGGACAAGGTATGATAGGTATATGAGAAAGTGAGATGGAGGAGGTGATCGATGGTAGCTATAAGAACTTACCCCCAAGTGTGGAGAGCATTTGGGTGGAAGGATTACGCATGACACATGTTTTCTAGGTTTTCATCATGGTACTTGTCCAAGACGCTTATTTGCCAAGTTTTCACCATTGGATGCTTATTTCTCTTTACTCTTTTTTTTTTGGACTATTTTTTACTTTTTTACCTTTTTAAATTTTTTGAGGGAGTTTATGGATGGAATGATAAGGAGGAGATGGATGGAGGACTCAAGCATCAAGTTTAAGGTCATTAGAGCCCAGTTATAGTGCTAAGTGGAGGTTGGTACAACCTTATTTGGGATGAGTGGTTTATGCAAAGGCATGGATGAGATGGTGAGGATGTGGGATATATGTGGGGTAAGGGATATGGTGGAAGGGAGCATTTGGATGAAATGATGGAAAGTGAGTGTGTTAGGGGGAGGTTGTCAAGACCAACATTGGCACATGTTGTGAAGTGTGTGAGAAGAGTGGATGGGAAGTGGATGATATATGGGGATATGATGAAGGAGTTATGGTAGGGATTTTTGGGACATAGGGACCCAAAATAGTTTTAGGTGATGGGAGAGAGGAATGCGAAGATGGAGGATTAACAACTTTGGATTCCATTGTGAATTTTTGTTTTAGATGCATTTCATCTTTTTTCTTAGGGATCCACATAGTTTTTGATTTTTCTTTGGTGGGCCTTTGTAGCCAATGGGATGTAGTGCCTTCTTTGATTGAATTATTCTTTTCTTGAGCATCTTTTTTGAAGTGGACATGGCAATCTTTAGATTGTGGATCTTTAGCTTTATGCATTTTTAATCTGGCATCCAAGTTCTAGCGAGTAGAATTGGAAAGAATATGAGAAATTGCATGGTATGTAGGAGATATGGATGGAGTGATGGAGGAAGGACGATGGATGGGGTGTATGGGTATGTGCTTTTGTTGATCCTAATTGGGAATGCAAGTGGTGGGGTTTGTAACATGGGGTTGGTGGATGAAGGGATGAGTAGGATAAGATGAGGGATGGGGATTTGGGATATAACGACCCAAAATGGATTTAGTATGTGGATGATATGCAATGGTTGATTTTAGGACATAGGGACCCAAAATGGATTTAGAGGTTAAAGGAGGGATATGGTAGGTTGTCTTGGGTTGTAATGACAGAGGAGGGGGGATGGCATTAAATGTTTTGGAGGAGCGATGAGAAGAAGCAATGGTGGGTTTGACAACACACTTGGACTTTGCATTAGTTGTACCAACATTTGTGGATGAAGGGCCTTGAGATGTGCAACCAAGACCACAAGATCATGGATGTTCTTTGACATGATGGGCTCTAGTGTACCTTTCTCATTTAGGCTTAAGCCTTTGCCTTGATAATTCCATTTTTTTAGCATTTGATCCAAGATAGGGTACTCCTCTCTTAGGGAACAAGATGTGAGTCCATTATCAGGAGGAGTGTAAATGGTGGACATGAAATTTATTTCTTCTATTTCAGGTGGACCAACATGGATGAATGTAAGTGGGCCAAGGGGGTAGAGTGATGGTAGTGGGAAAGTTTGGATTGGAGGCGATAAAGGATCATTGAGTGGAGGAGATGGGATGTTTTGTCTTTGACTTAGATAGGGGAATGGTAATGGATAATGAGATGGACTAGGTAGAATGGTGGGGTCTTGATTTGAAGGGGTAGATGGAATGGATCATGAGATGGATTTGATGGAAGCAATGGATCATGTAATGGAGGAAGTGGGATGATGGGAACTTGAGATGAAGTTGATGGAATAATACAATCTTCAATCAAGTCAATAGATATTTCAACATGATTTTGGACACGATCTTGACGTGATTGGATTGGTGAGGATGGTGTGATGGGGGATGTATGGATGGACTCTTCAGATAGAGGGGATGTAAGGATGGGAGATTCTTTAATCGAGATAAAGGGAACATGGGTGGACTCATGAGATTCCTCAGATGGAGTGTGGATAATGTCAAGAGGAGAAGATGGATGGGGATTGGATGGAGTCAACAGATGGGGGGACTTCAATGGTGTTAGGAGATGGAAGAGGATCAATAAGTATAGGAGTTGGAAGGGAAATGATAGGTGTGGGAGATGGAAGAGGAATGATGGGTGTGGGAGGTGGAAAGGCCTCATCACTAATGGCTTCATGTGGGGGACTGATATGAATTGGCTCATCAACTTTAAGAGATAAATTTTGGGATGGCTTCCTTGTGAAAATCCTTGGAGACTTATGTATTGGAGGTGGAGGATTGGCATGTGTAGATGGTGGGAAGCTAGGGTAGTCCACATACGAAGGTGTGGCAATGGCTTGAAAACTTGTATGATTGAATGATGGTGTATAATCGGGTGTAGGAGATGACATGGCTAGATAGTTCACATAGGTAGGCATGGAGGTGACTTGTGAACTAGATTAACTAATTGATAGAGGAGGAATGATGGATTGGGGTATGGAATATGAAGTGGATTGAGAGATGTAAGTGGATTGGGGAAGGTGATTTGTGTTAATATAGGTGGAAATGGAAGATGGTAGATTGGATAAGATGGAGGGGATGAAGGAGAAAGGTAGGATAGATTGGATGGCGGATTAGCAATAGTATGGGGATCATGGTGATTGATTAAAGGAAATAGAGAACTGGGATTGTAGATTGGAAAAGGAGTTGGAGGATAAGGAGATGGTGGATTTGGATTAGGGATGTGATGGGAGGAGAGAGAATGGGTGGAGGGGTTAATTATCTAATTGGAGTCAATTAGCTAATAAGAAAGGATTAGTACATGTGTGAAGAGGTTGGGTTGAGTTAGAACCATGGGTTAGGTGGTTGAGCAAGGTTAGTTTAGGGGTTAAAGTTAGGAGTCACGTGCTCAAATTGAATTAAATGGAATATTTAATTCACAAGTGGGGATAAGAGAGGAATTATGAATTAAGTTAAATAAATAAGCATATTCATTCGAATTAATAGAGGAAAGGGTTTGAATTAATTATTAGACTATGGGTTGTCATTTGATAATTAATTGGACTATAGCTAATTAATTGAATAAATTGAGCCAGGGGATAACATAAATTAGTTAAATAATGAATAATTATTTAACCAATAATGTTCTAGAGAGGACTAAATTTAATTAGATATGTAAATCAAATTTAGGTGTCTACAACTTCAAAATAGGGTGGTCGTACACGTATGTGGTATGAACCTGAAATAGGCATTTTGAAAAAGTGGTTTTTAAACATGTCTACTAAAATGCAATGTCTACCATGCGAGTATTGAAATAAATTACATATTTGAAAAGTAGACTCTAAGAACTACATTTTCTATTATTAAAGTTTTCTGAGATTCAACCTTTAAATGCCTCAAATTTTGACATTAATTGACATAAATTTTGAAAAATGGGGAAAATACTTCCACCTTTTGCCGAAAAGTGGGACTCAACTTCTTGCAGCCACCCAGATACTACTTGACATCATGTAATGGCATTGTTGTTATCAAAGACGTGTAAAATTTTTCTAGTAGTTTTAACACATTGGAAGAATGATTTTTTTTAGATGGCCCAAATATTTACAAATTCTTAATACAACTACACATAGAATACTTGATCTTATATCTACATCTTACATAATCTCATGCAAGCATAACCTTGATTTAATTACAAAGTACAAAAATGTTTACTAAATCAAATTCTATATCTTATATAATTCCTTTCTTGTCATATGAGTCATGGTTTAGCTCCAAGTTCAGAAATAATCTATCAATTCAATTATCCAAGGCATGTAACGTTAAATTCTATAGAATGTTACACCGAGAATACTTTCTTACCAGATTTGATGACATTGCACTTTCTTGCAATGTGCAATGGCTCCTTGGATGGCACTCTGCAGTTCCTTTGCGAGAGACCCACATATAAATTCAATTTTAATTTATGTAGGAAACGCTTGTGGACAATCCATAGTATGGGCTAATTAGGTAATGAAGATTTGTTGAGGCTCTAAGTGACATTATGGGTAATAACTCTTTATTCTTTCAACCATAAATGAGTCTGAGAACCCTTAAACTTGAGTCATTGGGAGCTTACCTCATGTTAATCGAGGAAGTGATTGTATAAGAAAACCCTACTCCAGTCAGGGACACATATTGTACTAGTCCACAGAGCCATGCTTGCTTGTCACCTACAAAAAAGAATAATATAGACATCTCCGAAAAAACCTAAAAAACAAAGACATTCAATTGACGAAAATACAAAATATAGTTTCTTCTAAAACAAACCCTACAACATACTCGTCACATTAAACACTCCATATAAGCCAAGAGATTGAACTTGAAAGATTATAGTGCAACAATAAACAAACCTCCTGCAACCTGCAAACAAAAAAATTAAATCAGGAATCCACATGACTTAGATTTTAATGGAAGAATCATAAAATAAGATCATAAAGAAAGCACTAAACTAAGGACAGAAAAATACCACAAGAAATGTCTTAATGTCTTTCCCTACTGCAACATCTTATTGAAAGTTTCAGAGCTTATTGACTTCATTTCTGATATTAACAACAACATCAATAAAGACATCTTCAGAAATAGAAATCCAGGGAACACTTGGAGTAGACCTAGAAAGAAAAAATACAAAACTTAAATTAGTATTTTAATGCACAAAACCCATTAAAGATAGATACAATGTGAACTACTACATATAAATTTAAAAAAAAAAAATAGAAAAAATGTCTAACCTATACTCCACTATGAAGTGGTACATATAAAAATAAGTCTAACTTGTTGAGGAAAAAAACAACATTTGACCAGAGAAATAAGATTGTCATACAAAAAGTCAGGCTGATGCAAATAAACATTAGCAAGTAGTAATGCAGGCACTTTAAAAGCAACCGCATGAATGCGGCACCAACAAGAGTTCTTACAAAAATACGCTTATGTCTCCACAATAGGACATCGACAACTGTATACAAAACCAAATATTAAAGAAATATAACTTAGTGAAAATTTTAAATTTTTTTTTTTGTCTCAGACCACAAATGCCCCTGCTCCTATTGCACTTGAGTAATTTTTAAAACTGAATGACAACCCTTATTTTGCATTATTGTAAAGCAAATTTTAGTGTCAAGCTCTTATCTAAATTTTTACGATCTACAGATAAGCAATGAAATTCCATAAATCTAAATGAAGTAGGGTGATTTTTTTCTACACTGCAATACAATACAATTTCTACCTGTAAAAATACACCCTTGCTCAAAATATTAACAAGAGGGCTTCATAGGAGATTTAATCTTACATTTGCCTCCACCGAGCAAATGATGAACAAGTTTATGGCATCCAAAGAGACAATCGGTTATCCGTCTGCCTTCTTGAACAAGAAAACTCCCTAGCGCAAAACCCACAATGATGGCCACCCTGTCGGTCATGAAATCAAATTAATGACCTTCAAACTCCCCCTTTCCATCCATAAAATTGGCGAACCTAGCCATGGAATACAGTGTGCTGCATTGAATGATCTTGGATCGAGTGAGTGCCTGATGAATCTCCATTGATGCCCCTCCAGAGTATGGAAACACGTGATCAACGCCCTCTCGCTCTAGAGATTAAACAACTGTTTTCGCTCCTTTTCTTGGCTCGTTATCCCCATGGCACAAGATGAATGATCTTGGTAGAGCCAACATAGTTTCTGCAGATCTATTCTAATCTATTCCATTCTCGTTCATCAGTAGGGGTTGTGGCAGGCATCCCAATGTAGTTGTGCATCCTAATGGAGTTCTGGAAATCTGTACATTCAAAGGTTTGTAGCGTGCAGTACAAGCTAGTAGGCAAAAACAAATTTGGACTGTGAACATGGTTTACGATACTGGAGGTTTGGCGGTTTTAAGGTGAGAGACAGGTTTTGCTGCAGCCGTACGCGAGCTTCCTCACAGGGAAAGCCTATCAGATAATTATAAAATTTTATTTTATTAAATTTTCCATAGTGGCAAACTCCATTCACTTAGTAAATTATCTCCTACAAACTTTTTGATTTTATTACGCAGTAGGTATTTTCCATCTGAAAGAGGAAAGGGTAAGTTTTACAATTAAGGGTGTAGTCTTGGTGAGAGCCCTTGGATGACCATCAAATTGATTGTCATTGTTTGCTGGTTTCGGTTTACATTTTTGACCTTGAGAAGCGATTGACCGGTGTCTGGGTTCGCATATTTAAACTGGAAATCGCTTCTCAAAAACTGCCACTACTGATCTATTTTCACAGTGGAGGATTCACAATTTGTTCTATTAGCACACATTTTTTCACAATTTATGTAAAATGGCTGTCATAATGATAGTGGCAGTACATTACAGGTTGGTTGTCGATGACTTATGATGACTGCATGAAGGCCGTGGAATGAAAGTATGCAGCTGGGAGGAAAGAGTCGCCAAAGGAGTGGCTATTGTCGTCTGTCGTGGAATTTTCCTGGTGCTTTTTGGTCGGGGAGAGTGCCAGAACAAACATCATTAACCACGTGGTACTTCAAGTTTTTGTACAAATGTATTTACAATAAAGTATAAAGATATTGTTTAACAATCAATGTTGAATTTAAAATTTATGTTTTAATACTAACATTTATATTTTTTATTATTATATTTTTTTGGATATATATTTTAGAAACGCCTAATATTCAAATAAACTAGCAATCGCACCTTAGTGTGCAATGGGAACGCCGTAGATTTATGGAAATATCATTTAAGTATTTGTCCCTTTGTTTGTCAATCCTTCTCATCCTCTCTAGATATCCTTATCTTAGTATCAATATATCTCACTATCTATATATCTTTATTAGTCTTTCTCTCTATCTCTCTATCTCTCCCTTTGTATCTCCCTAGATCTCTTTCTATTTTCCCCGTCCTCCCATTATATATTCATCTATATCTCTATCCAACCATCTCTCTCTCTCTCTCTCTCTCTCTCTCTCTCTCTCTCTCTCTCTCTCTCCCC
>MU225203.1:263194-276776 GCA_018584345.1 Thuja plicata
TGCCCATCCAAATTTCCATCCATTCTTCGTCTTCCATTGACGTACTTACTTTCCTAAGAACAAAATAGTAATTAGGAAAATGCTATGATAAATAAAGGTATTCCCAACACTAATATGACACAACTCACGAGGAGAAGTGTCAGAGATTTCATCACAATTAAACAGTTTTCTAAGAAAATTACTATCAGTATTATCATAGGGTGGAATTCTTCCAACCAAATATGCTGCAGGCATCCGCGGGTACCTAGACCTTAATTAAGGAGTCAGAGTTAATGAAAACTATTAATTTTTTTTAAATCATGGTCTAAAAACCATTTTCAGGCCGCTTGTACTCCGGTGTGAGACAACTTCCGGTTGCAAGCAATCCCACAAGGAAAGCCTATTGGCTAATTATTTTAAAAATCAATATAATTATTATTCACTCTTTTATAATAAAATGTAAAATTATTTTTTTCTTTCGACAAAAGGTGAGAATCCTGATATATATATATATATATATATATATATATATATATATATATATATATTGGGAATACAAATACGTAATACAAAAAATGGCTCATGACAGCCAGATACGATCATTGATAAATAGATTGTAGACGATTGCAAATCATTGCAGCCGTAGATTTTTGCAGGTTTTTTAAATTGGCTTAACTAGTGCCTTAATAATAAGATTTAAGGCATCTTCAAAATAGCCAACATGGGCACGAGAGTTAACCATGTGGCTAGAGTATGTGCAGCTCTCATCCACTGAAATTGTGTACAATCAAAGCACACAATGTAAAGAAGTGTCCAGAGTGCTTCACTAATTTGAAGATTCTGAGAGTTTCCTTGCAAAAATTATTTTGTGCACCGCCTATAAAAATCATCCATCAACACAATCAATGGAATCAAATCATATTATAAAGAAACACATGCGAGGTGCGAGGACGTACAACACTGCTACTAAGATTCAATCATCATTTCACTAAATTTCTACACATGCAACTTAATTACTAATTCATAGTTAAGTGCAACAAGGGAACGTGATAAAGCTCTTTCCACATTACCAGAAATATGATCCAAGGGATTAGGGAGGGAAATTCATTTGTCCCATTTTAGCCTTCATCCATGTTGTCGACCGCACGAATTCTACATAAATCTTTTTAACTTATTAGTCCTGCCTATTAAAGACAGAGACTTATGTTTTCACACGCCTTTTTATAATTAATCTATGCTCTGGAAACTGTGCCCATATGTTTTAAGCTATGGTCGTTTGCAATATTTCTATTAAAACATAATTTTACACATTTATTCCCATTTTATGATTGGCTACGGCTAATTTTGCTGGTTGTATTTTTTCTCCAATGTTTACAAATTCGGGAAAAAATTGTGAACAGTCCAAGCACATGGGCATATGGTAATCTTAAAATAGTTCACGTGGCTCACATGTGCTTCCACATTTTGCACGGATGCCTCATCCTTACATTTTTAATAGTCCTCAAATGCCTTTTGTATCCATTCCTTCACGCATCGAGGCACAACCATTGTTATCCCGCCCAAACCAGGTATTGCATGAAATCTTTGTCACTGCTGCTAGACATGGCGGCCTGGTGGTGGATGCTTTTCTCGTTTAAGTTTTTCCAGCACTAACTCTGGCCAAGGGCAATGCAGAGGGATTGCAGAAAGATGCAATGAAGATTGCCGACAGTATGAGCCACTATATTCCAGGGCTATGATGTATTTGTATGCTCCCACCACACAATATACTAATTTTAGCATTTATAGTTCTAGTATTGTATTTGATGTCTTATTTTCCTTTTCTTTTCAATTTGCTCTGAGGTACTGCAAATTAACATCATTCCGGTGACTGCTGAAAATTATTACAGAAAGTAGAGGTTCTAAACCAATTTGTGTGTTTGGGCAAGATCATCGATTAAAATAATTCCGTGGGACAGAAGTGCATGTAAAAGCTCTGATAAATTTTTCAAGTAAGGTATGTGGATTTGTGAAAACCAAAGCTAGGGTTTTTCATTTCCCTCATTAAGAAAAACATGGCATTTGTCTGTAATAACTTTATGTTAAGAGATGCAGATACTTTTATTACATGATTCTTGGTGAGAAGTTTTCTCTCAAATTATTATATACCGATGGCCTTTTAAACAGTAAAGAATGAAACTTGAAGGGTTTTTATTTTTTCTTAGATATTATTGCAGTTGACATAATCTGGTCACTATATACAATGGAAAACCACCTCTCTGGTTCCCCATTCTGGTTACTGAAGATTTTCTTCCCTTCAGAGCCAAGAAATTTGGGATCAAGCAAAATGTGGACTTCCTAATGACAATCAATAGATTAAGAAAGAATGAAGGAGCTTTATGGATTCAAAACTACTTGGAAGTGGATGACTTAATCTCAGATGAAGGCAAAGATGATAGGGCAGTCAGATTAAAGGAGGGGCTTTCAGACATCACAGAGGAACAGGACCAGAGAAATGTGACATCATAAGAATGCATACTAGAAGAGGCCACCCTTACTATCATTTGACTAGTAGTAGCAGCTAGGGGCCTTCAGGGATTGTGTGATGTTGCTGGCCCATCCCCCTCAAAATCTGAGGGTTTGACATTCCTGACATTTTTCTTTTTGTTAAAAATTTTAAGCTAAACTTTTATGATTTCCACGTTTAATCACCAGTTCTCAATCCTAGTAGTTTGGTTATTATGTTTTGGATCCTAGTAATCCAAGTTTAATCAAGGGAAAGTTAGGTTTTTTGGGGAAGAAATCATTATAATTTTGTATAATTAGGGGGTATGTTGTGCAGTATCAGTCCACATTCTCCTGATTCCAAAGAAGTGAGATGGTTTAACGTAGCTTTCCAAGGTGTATCTTAACATCTACCATTTACAATCCTGTAGATAGTAGGAGGTCTGATGGATTCTCCAAAATCATTGCTTTAAATAAGATTTAGGATAGAGATTTTGTGATGAACCTACAATATTATTTAATTCTATCAAAAAGGCAGATCAGTAATTTCTATCTCCAAATGCAACCGCTCAACCAGCATATAAATACAATAATTTCCTTACGCGCCGCAATTGGTCCACTCTTGTCTCCAGTTGTATTATTAATCTTGATCAGTACTTTCTCTTAACCTTTTCGTTCTGCTTTATATTTGCTTTCCATGTGTTTTTATGAACCTGCTGCTTATGAATAGGAACAAATAAACCAATTACCAATACTGGCCTTTTGTTCAATAAATTTTGTCCTTTTTAGATACAAAAGGTAATGTGTGGATTCTTTGGAAAACTTCATCTCTTAGCAGTTTTAGCTTGGGTTTCCATTTCCATGAATAGTGTTACAATTAAATGTTGAAATCTATCAAAACTTGTCTATTATATAAGCAAAGGCAATCATATCTCCTCATAATCTCATTTGGAATGCTATGAGTAAACGACACAACTCAGCACAACTCTTTCAGGCTGTAGTATAGGCTGTAGTATATGCCCTATCTCAAACGGGTCCGTCAAACCCTATAGATGTTGTCTCTGTCGCACCCTATCAATGAATTTTCCCTCATAGCATGACAAATTACTTTGAAGTTGTTCCAATCCTTTCTTTTAATGGGACATTTGAGATCCTATATGTTTGAATTTTACGAAACATAGTGCCAGGATATTCTAAACGGAGGCATGTGATAAGTTTATCTACAGACAGGGTTGAACAATCCTGGCCTGCCTAGCATATTAAATTAACCGTGGAGCATTTAACATTTACTGCAGCTTCAAGAGCTTACATTGAGAAATTTAGAGAGTGAAATAATGTTCGATCCTCCAAATAGGAGGAATTGATTAATTTTTACTTTAAAATGGCAAGTTCTGTATTTTGTTTTGTCTTAAAATAATATTTATTTATTGCTTGGAATTAGTCAGTGGTGTACTTATTAGTCTTTGATGATATGTTCTAGCAGGGGGAGAGTTTTCAAGCCACCAGGTTTTAGTGAACAATTGGCCAGACCTCAAATGTCATCTCTAGTAACATTGTGGGTGAGTGAGTCTTAGTGTCTGGTATTTGTGACTTCAATAGCTTTTTTTGTTTGGCTATTTTTTTATTAATGCTACACTTGTCTTTGTTCCTAGTGTTAGTTGAAGTTAATTGAGTCTATATATATAAAAATTGGAGGAGAAGATTAGATGTATATATATTTTCTAGTAAAGGAGTCATATAGTGGGTAATTTATTTTAGTTTGTTCTCTTGCCTATCATCATTGTTGAAAAGGGATACCGCCTTTAATTTTCTCCCAGTTTTCAGTGACCTACATATACATATGGAGAATTTGTTGCATGCTAGTGCAAGACCCTCTGTGTGCAAATATTGTTGTTGCCATATGCACAAAATGGTTTTCTTTACAATAGCTTAAATATTTTTAAAGAAATGCCTCGACGAAATTTGGTGTCATGGACTACCATGATTTCTGGATATGAAAAGCATGGCGCTCTTTGGTAAGGCTTTAAGTTTTCCATAGAAGTGCTTAAAATAAATGTGATATCATGGTCTACAATGTTTGCAAGATATGAACAACATGGTGCTATTGGCAAGGCTTTAAGTTTTTTCATGGAAATACCTCAAAGAAATGTGGTCTCCTACCCTACAACGATTGTAGGATATGCACAACATGGGCTTGTTCAAAACGCTTTCGAGACTTCCAAGACAATGCTAGTAGCAGGTTTATAGCCACCCATTGGCCAACATCCTCATTAAAATTGACTAGTTTAAAGTAATTTTCCACCGAGTTGTTGAATTTGTAGACTTGCAGTTAATAAGTCACTTGTCTCTATTTTAACCTGCTTCCATTCCAATTTTTCACAAATGGCGGGACTTCTGCTGCATACAGCTCTTGTTCATTTAGTAAAATGCGCTCTTTAAATTTAAACCCTAAATGAAGTTTGATGTAAATCTCAGTATTATTTAACTATTTGGAGCTCTGGTGGCTGAATATATTTTAGAAAATTATGGTTTTTGTAAGCTCGGGTTATGTTGCAGTTTATTGTTCAGGTGTTATAATTTAACTCTCCCAATTTTTCACTCAAAGGATACACCACATGTGTTCAAATTCCTGACAGTAGAAAGAACATTTTTCAGGAGAAGGGTTCAAATATTACTTAATCAAGACATACTATGTGTGTTGCTGGTAGTGGATTTTGCATTAAGCTCTAGGTTTCCTGAATATGAGCAAAGTACATTTAAGAGATATTAGGATCTACTAAATTTTCCTTACAATAATATAATTCTTTCTAAGTTAAGAATTGTTAAAATTGCCTTCTTTAAAAAGAGAGAATATAATCATATGCAATATTCTAAAAACACGACACAACCCTATTCCATAATATAGGCAACAATGACTCTGAACTCGGATTTATAACAAATAAACTTTCCTTTAAGCTTCCATGGTCTCCATCCTTTTTATGTGCTCACCATAATAGCTTACTCAGAAAGATTACTCCATACATCGCTTATTGTATATAACAAAACTCTAGAATAGTAACTTATTCCTGTGTATCCCTAGCACAAAGTAATGTAATGGCTTCCTGGGTAGATAAAATTTTAATAGAGTATTTTTTTGTTCATTTTTTTTTGTATTGTATTAATTATTTGTAAATGTACATATAAATTAATGACTGTCAAGATAAAAAAAAAATTGAATGTCCCTTGTAAATAACTACGATGTACCCATTGCATTCTAAGGTGCAATTGCTAGTTATTATGTAATGTTGGTTTGATTGTGCAAATATTGGTTCTCAAAATTTTGATTTTTTTTTTCATTTAATAAAAGATAGTGTTCAAAATAATATTTATTAATTCTATAATACTTAGAAGATTTTATATAAATATAAATTATGTTTTAGTTGTCATATTTTTTTTTACCAGATTTTTTTTAACACTTTTTCTATTGCATTTTTTTATTGTTTAGCTGTGATATATTTTTTTACTAAAAAAACATTTAACACTTTATCTTGTATGATGGAAATAGACTAGTCACTATCACTGCCACTATAAGAGAAAATCAGAAACCAATCAACTTAACAAAAATAACTTTGGGAGAGATTCATAGAGGGAACATTGGTAACATATTCTTCCAGGGGTGCTTGGAAATCAAAGCAGAGTTTTCAAATTTATGAAGTTGAACACAAAGATTATGGAGAGTGATGGAAATCTCAGAATTGGTGTCTATAAAGGATTAAGAGTAGACCATGTTGAGAATTAAATTGGAGCATATAGGGTGAAGCTCAGTGGAGGTAGGGTAGTTAGCCTTGGAGAATAAGGCTAAACATCTGAAATTCCAAAGATGCTTAATTATCACTTGGCTGCAGGTTTGAGTGATCATATTGTGGTCTATAGAGGACCCTAAGAGAGCACTTTTCCATGACCATCTAAATGAAAAAAGAGTGGCGAGGACTAAGAAAAGTGAATGCCACAATTTCTTATCTAATGAACGCAATACCAAAAAGCATGCTAAATGGATTTAAGGTGGGCGCAAAACAGACAAGATGGTGAAGGATGAATGAAGGTGAGATGGATGCAAATAAGAAGCTTCACATGAAGGGTCTCCTAGGCCAATAGTTGGGCTTAAAAGGGGTAGAAGTTGTCTATAGATGGTCTTTAGTGGAAGGAATGAAAGCTATGCATAGAAGTCCATCTCCAGTCACAACAAAAGTTGTCATAACTAAGGATGGAAAGAAGACTAAACAAATGAGGGTAAACGAGTTGTTGAATACCCTCAATTATATATTTTTCAAAAGGTGCCAAGTTGTCATGGAGTTTAAGAAGTTGCCAAGGTTTCCAATTAAAGCTTGTGGGATCCCAAAGGTCTCTAAAAGTTTGAATTCCTTTTCTAAAAAGTCTTTTACCCTTGAGTCGTTGGATGAGACCTAAGGGCTTACCTCCAAGTTGAAGCAGCCTATTCCAACAAATCGACGACCCTACAAAACCCAAGCCATGACTAAGAGATTGGGAAAACCAAATAAGTTTTTTGGAAGCAATTTTTAGTAGTCACATATTTTTATTTTTGATGTTATTTTCATGTTTACTTGATATTAAGAAGAAATATATATTTTTGTTATAAGTAGAATTATATATCAAGTATATAATTTTGAAGTTAGCATTTTAGATCTTTAATTTATTTTCATTATATTTTTATTAAATTTGATAAAATTTTCAAGATTGTTAATAAAAAATAAATTATGTAATATCTATATTTAATACATTTTAACTTATTTTAAGTATAATTAGTTAATAGGCATTTTTGGTGTAACCAATCCTATTAATGATCTCTTTTGAGTAAATCATTCTTCATAGATAATAAAAATTAATTTTAAATATTACTATACTTAATAAAAAAAATCTCAGTAATAGGGGTTTTATTCAAAATAAGACATATTACATTTCAAGTATGATTCAAATATCTAGTCTATAAATCTTAAGCCCTTGACCTACCAAATACAAATCACAATGGCTAGGTGGGAAGCGTCACCACCGCTATATCAAAAGAGGTAGATGTAAAAAAAAAAAGCCAATCGCATTTAAGCTTCAAAAGGAAACAGAGGGAGGCAAGTATAAACTATACAAAATTAGTGAAACAAAACAAAATTTTTGCCTCAACCGAAAAGTTCAGGCATATACTGAATCAACTTGCAAAAACTAAGTGGCACGATAATGGGCATAATATCTTCAAGATAGCACCATGTCCTCTTCACACTGTAGAAAAATAATAAACAAAATGTCACTATCAAAAGCACCACCCCGCATCAAAAAAAAAATCCTCTCTTAGTTCCTTCTAATCCTTATGACCACTCTAGCTGAGCGACGATGACTTGGGACTCGCACAAACGGTAACACACCACCTGTATTTATGGGAGTAGGGTGATTTTGGATTGCATATTTGATACTTTCCCATCCAATTAACCTTTTGATCTTATAGTCTCCCATGTTAACTCTCTATGGCCAACGGATGAAAGGAAGAAGTCCTTCTTCCATAGCCACCGCTTCGTCTACTATACCCTCAGTGACATCAAATCCCCTTCTCGACCATGCCCACTCTAGGAATGTCTCCATCCCACCCAAAACATCAATTGTAAATAACTCTTGCATAAACTCCCTTATTTCATTACTTTCCACCCCAGTTTCCAAAGCCTGTGCTAATAACATCGATGTGATTTTAACATTGAGTCTACCTATGTGAATTCCCGCCTGGAAAATAGGACCTAGCATCTCAAAAACCACCTCCTCCAGCTCCTCGCATGTTCACCGAAGTAACTTGCGAAGTATTTCCACCTTGACCAGGCCGAAGAAGCCATTTTTCTATTTTCGTGCGCCTGGTTTTAGAGTAAAAGTAGCTTCCATGTTGCTACAAGCTCACACAAAACAAAAGTAGAATCACAGTTTCTCGCGCACAACAAGGATGTTAAAAAATGTGCGGCTGATAGAGACAGAATAAATGAGATGTCATAATAAAGCCACAATCCCATCTATGCATGTTAAATAACAACAACATCTCAAAGATGGTGCATGAAGCACGTCATCTTCGACATCATCACATCCTACATAGTGTCCTTTCCAAGCGATCTCAAAGATCTATGACAATCAATAAGATCAATTTTAGATTTTTAATGCTATATATGCAGGTGATAATGGTAAAAAACATGCCCATCAATAATCATGAGAGGACGTCGGCTCAACTTTATGATGGTTATCGTGCCCATTTGACCTGTCACACATGTTAACAAACCCAATGATCATCGTCGAAAGGACTGTTCCCATAAAAATCTAGTCTGTGCGGGTTGTATTGTGACAATGGACGCAACCTTTCTCTAATGACCTGACATATGCATCAATACCCAAATTTTTGAAATCAATGCACAAACTACCGTGATTATACTAATCATTCCCAAAATTCAAATCATAATTTGGGTAGTTGAGTCTAAATCGACCCCCACATCCTCAACGGTTAAATCACTCAATATTTCAAATTGGGAAGTCCCAGTCAACACAAAATTTGCAGCCCAATTAGAAAGTGTGTATGCATCCTTATTCCCAGCTCTTCTAACATGGGAGATTTTATAATCTTCAAACTGTTTAAGCAGCTCAATAAGAAAATTAATTGGTGTTTGCAAATGCCAAGCCACAATTTTCTTATTTATGATGACCAAGACAATAACTAAAGAGTCTCCCTCTAAGTGAAGTTTTTTAACACCCAATTTCAAGGTCATTTTAACTCCTAAAAGACTAGAGTTTGCTTCAGCCATGTTGTTTGTGCCATCACAAATTTTTCTGCGTAGTAGTCCAAAGTATTCTGTTCGAGTCTCTGGAAATTGCTCCAGCCCCTGACACTCCCGGGCAAGGTAATCTTTAAGAAACTCCCCTTTCAAAAAAGGTGTAAAAAACTGGCGAAATTTAGAAAACTACGGAAAAAATTATTAATTTTTTTGGCGAAATTTTTTTTTTGGCCAAGAATAAAAATAATCTTAGATGGCGAATAAAAAACAATATTTATAGTATAAAAATATATAATGGCGAATTAAAAAAGTATGTATAGTATAAAAAATATATATTGGCGAATAAAAAATAGTATTTATATTATAAAATATATATATTGACGAATAAAAAATAGTATTTATAGTATAAAAATATATATGGGTGAATAAAAAATAGTATGCACAGTATAAAAAATATATATTGGCGAATAAAAAATAGTATTTATAGTATAAAAAATATATATTGGCGAATTAAAAATAGTATTTATAGTATAAAAAATAAATATGGGCGAGTAAAAAACAATATTTATAGTATGCAAAAATATATACTGGCAAATAAAAAATAATATTTATATTATAAAAAATATATATTGGTGATTAAAAAACAACTTTTAAAGTATAAAAAATATATTGGCGAATATTCAAAACATAGCGACGGGACTACGTGTGAAGTTGGGTGCTATGTATCATTTACTGATAGGTGATAGTGATGACAATTTTGTGAGGACAACTTGCATAGCATCGGCAGGCTAAAAGGAGGGTCGATGGCTAAAGGTTACGAAGATACACAACGACCCTGTTGAAGGTAAAAGGCATGCAGATTCTATTTGATTGGATGGCCCACTTAATGACTTAGTCTCAAGATGATCGAAATCTATCAAGTCATTAATTCTGAATGACGCGTGTCCCTGTGGTGACGTGGGTTCGACTAACATGAAGGTGACCGCAGATTTTGATTAGACATTAAAAAGGATAATTTGTACGAGATATGAGCTGTGATTCGTAAACATTCATTATTTTTATTTTCGGTGTCAAGTCACCTTACGCGAAACATTCCTTCACAATTTAATGCGGCTTCCAAGTTGTTAGTTCAAAATTTATAATTGCTGCTAGTATATGGTGGTTCCGAGCACACGCTGGCAGTCTGCGTAACTTGAGTAGTTACATAATCCAAGCCAAGATTTTGATTAGACATTAAAAAGGATAATTTTACGGGAAATGAGTTGTGAATCATCAACATTCATTATTTGTCTTTTCGACTTCGGAGCTAAGTTACGTAGGGTGCAAAGGAGGATACAAATGTCTGCAATTTTTGTTTATTGATATTAATTAATTTACTTTTCCGTGGCATGCCACCTTACGTGAAATATTCCTTCAAAATTTATTGTGCTTGGCAAGTTGGTGATTATTTTCTTTATATACTCCTCAGTAGTGAAATTGTAGAACACAGTGTGCTTTCTAAATTTTAAATTTGGAATCTTGGAAGATAGAAATTTAGAATGGGTCTTCCAATAGCTGAGGGATCATTAAATGATAACCCATAACCTGTTATCTAACCAAATTTGGATATGGAGGAGGAGATTCAATAGGATGTCCTTAGTCATCTTATGTCTGCAGCATGGGATCATGCTACCAGTTACGCAGGATACCAAAGTGACATGTTCAAACTTGAAATAGAACATGACAAGGCGGAGATGTGTGCCATTTTTGATGATCATGGCTTCGACCAAGAGGGGTTCCAGGCGGAGATGATCCTGTTATTTTCTAGTTTGCGCATCGAATGATCTTTTTTTCTTCGTGAAACTAAATTTTTTTGTTACTTGTAGACTTGTAGTTGTAATTTGTAAATACAAAATTTGAATGTAGTATGACTATGTGCTTTTCATTTTGGTTTTAACTTTTGGAAAAGGTTGGAAGCTTGTCACTTCTCCTTCTAGGGAAACCACAACCGTTCAGAACTTTAGGCACTCACTACTCAGTGAATCTCAATCAATGATTTAGTTACCAGTATTACGTATACCGAAATTACTAATACCATTTTTTGAATTTAATAGTAATACTGTAAGTGTATACATATGAGAACTAGAACTAGAAGACTCTTTTTCAAATAGTGTTACAGGTTACTGTTTTTAGTTTTATGTGAATCATGATTCATGAAATTGAAAAATAGTTTTATAAATTGAAAAATGTGTAAATTGAACTTTGAATTATCTGTGAGTGTGAGTGTGAACTATGATTCTATATAAAATTATAAATACCTATATGTATTAACTGATTCAGAATGCTAAATCATGAATCCATGATTCACTTCACTGACTGAATGAGAAGTCTGACACTTCTGAAATCTAAAATTAAATCCCACATGGCACATTGAAATTTGGAACCCACTCCAAGCTCCGAAGTTACGCCTGGCTATTTCGTAACTTCTCAATGGTTAATTTATTATGATGGTGATGGGTTCCAAAGTTACGTCTGGGTATTTCGTAGCTTCTAAATGCTTAATTTATTATGATGGTGATGGGTTCTGAAGTTATATCTGGCTATTTCGTAACTTCTCAATGGTTATGTTATTTTTGATGGTAATGGGTTCCGAAGATACGTTTGGCTGCTTCGTAACTTCTCAATGGTTAAGTTATTTTTTATGTTGATGGGCTTTGAAGTTACGCCTGGGTATTTTGTAACTTCTAAATGGTTAAATTATTATGATGGTTAAGGGTTTCGAAATACCAACTAACTTCGTAAGTTGTTGAAAAGTGAGAGTAAGTTGGAATAAGAACCTAGGGCTAGATGTATAGTTAGCGTAACTTTAGCAAAATCTATGTTGGAAGTGACAGTTCTGAGTTGACAGTGACACTTTTTCTGAAAAAGGTAATTACTAATTTCATGAATGTGTACTAAATCACGATGGTGATGGGTTCCGAAGTTAAGCCTGGCTGTTTCGTAACTTCTCAATGGTTAAGTTATTATGATGGTGAGGGGTTACGAAGTTACGGCTGGCTGTATGTAACTTCTCAACTGTTTAATTTTTATGATGGTTAGAGGTCCCGAAGTCCCGACTAACTTCGTGCGTAACTTCGTAAGTTGTTGAAAAGTGAGAGTTGCATGCCACGTGGAAAGTGTCAAAGAATGGAATGTTTGCAGAGCTTCATTAGGGTTTCTTGGCCGTTTGTGACCTAGGATTAACCATTAGATGTACTGTTAGCGTAACTTCAATAACACGCCAATTATTAGCTCTCGAATCACCCCCAAATCTATGCTAGAAGTGACAGTTGATAGTGACACTTTTATAAAAAAGGTAATTACTAATTTCATGCATGTGTGCTTAATGAGAATTTAAGTTTTAATAGAGTAGGTGGCCTGGTGGTTGGTTGTGAACTTGTGATTTCTTATTAGTTATTAAATACAGTTCATAGTTCACAGAGCATCCTTAATTTTTAGAGTCGGAGAGCAACAGAGAGTTGAAACCAAGTGCAGAAAAGGAGCTTACTGCTTAGAGTTTAGTATACATAAAGAATGGCAGAACAAGGATCTTCTGGTATTGTTGTAGAACTGACAAAGAGTTTGGCTTCAAGAACAAAGAGGCCAAACATATACCCTAAAGAATGGATGAAACGTTTATCTGGATCCTCAAATTTGCAATCAGCTAATGCTTAAGAATGGAGGGGACCTTATGTGTTCTATAGGGATGTTGTCTGCCCAAACACAACTGGGTATGATCTTTTCATGTATTTCTACAACAATAGATTGAGAGGCCCTCCTGTTTCAAATCCATGGGAAAGGAACTTGGGAATGTTGATAGTACCTGAGGTATTTTTGGATATAGACCTTGTAAGGAAACTCAGGTGCGGAAACAACTTCCTACACTAATCTCTAAAGGAAAGTATTGTGCAAATTNTTTTAAATCCTTACAATTTCAGATTCGTTAACTACTTTAACAATGATATTGCAGCCACATACCATGCATACAGAAAATAGAGAATGACACAATGATTTACCCTGGGGAAAACCTTTCGGTAAAAAACCCCAGCACTCCAAAACCTGCACAATGTATTATCTTCAACACAATGGTTACAACACACTTGCAATGCAAGTTCTTTCAGGAGACAATCGACATAGAAAAACAAATCCAGTAGCACCAGATCATACCAACAATACGGGTAAGTGCAAGAAATTGAGTGCCAATTCCGCGGAAGTCTTGTGGGCTTGAAAACTACCGCTAGAAACGGGCATCCGTTTTGAAAAAAATGGGCACCCGTCTTAGGCTCGGACACCCGATCCAAAATTCAAAAAATGGG